>JBAKBP010014330.1:2500-59505 GCA_037953745.1 Lithodes maja
GAACGGCTGAAATTTGTAGAGCTACGACGCAAAGCCAAAAAGTTAATTAAGCAAAGTAAAAAGACCTTAGAGTTACATATTGCGAATCAAAGTAAAACAAACCCGAAAGAATTCTATAGTTATATCAGAAAGAAAAAAGTAGTTACTTCAACTGTTGGACCGTTAGTCGATGAAAATGGAGAATACACCAAAGACGTAGTACAAATGAGTAATGCCCTCAATACCTTCTTTGCATCAGTTTTTACAACAGAAGACCTCAGTGATATCCCTACACCATCGCCGATTCAGATTGATAATTCAGATGTTCTAAGCAATATCACCGTTACAGAGAGAGAAGTATTGAATTGTTTAGATAAACTCAAGGTAAATAAAACGCCTGGACCTGATACAATTTCGCCTAGAGTTCTAAAGGAAGCTAAGGATGAGCTCTCCAAACCACTGACATTACTTTTCAATAAATCCTTGCAGTCTGGAACTATGCCCGATCAGTGGAAGCTAGCCAACGTAACACCGATATTCAAAAAAGGCAGCAAATCCTTACCCAGTAACTATCGTCCAATTAGCTTAACCTCAGTTGTATGTAAAATGCTAGAAACGGTCA
This sequence comes from Lithodes maja, assembly GCA_037953745.1. Lineage (NCBI taxonomy): Eukaryota > Metazoa > Arthropoda > Malacostraca > Decapoda > Lithodidae > Lithodes > Lithodes maja. The sequence goes on from JBAKBP010014330.1 coordinate 3,102, forward strand.
TACGAGACCGACTCGTAAATCACTTACTTAAAGATACTCAACACGGCTTTCGTAAAAAACGTTCCTGTTTAACAAACCTCTTAGACTTCTTCCACGATATCCTCAACCTCTACGATGAGAGTAAAGCTGTAGATATTATATACCTTGATTTTCAAAAGGCCTTTGACAAAGTTCCCCACAAACGTTTACTGCTAAAACTAAAAGCGCATGGAATACAAGACGGTGTGTTGAAATGGATAGAAAATTGGCTCGGCGACAGAAAGCAAAGAGTAGTCATAAACGGTAAGGCATCTAAATGGACCAATGTAAGTAGCGGGGTACCCCAGGGATCGGTACTAGGACCAATTATCTTTCTAATTTACATCAACGACATAGATGAGGGTCTCCCCTGTACAATCTCAAAATTTGCTGACGATACAAAAATTGCAAATAGCGTACTCTCAAAAGAACAAGTTGACGATATGCAACACAATCTAGATAAATTGTCATGTTGGGCCCAAATTTGGCAAATGAGTTTCAATGCGGATAAATGTAAAGTACTACATATCGGATACCTAAATGAGAAGGCAAACTATTCGATGAATGGCACTCAGCTTAAGAATGTAAACAGAGAAACCGATCTGGGAGTAACAATATCGAGTAACCTAAAACCGAGTCAACAATATTCAGAAGTTGTTAAGAAGGCAAACAAAATAATTGGCTTTATAGGCAGGTCATTTGAGCATAAATCCAAAGAAGTTATCCTAACCCTTTACAATTCCTTAGTCCGCCCTCTTCTGGAATACTGCGTTCAATCCTGGTGCCCTTATTACCAAAAAGATATAAACAAGCTAGAACGAGTTCAACGTAGAGTTACCAAAATTATACCTAGCCTAAAGAACAAACCATACGAAGAGCGTCTTAGAGAATTAAATCTATTTCCTTTAACCCAGCGCAGATTAAGAGGTGACTTAATTCAAGTGTTCAAAATCATCAAAGGCATCGACAATATGAACTGTAGTAAGTACTTCACTATCGACCAATCTAATTACACGCGGGGAAACGGTTGCAAAATTATTGGTAAATCTTTTAACTCACACGAATCTAAGAATTTCTTCTTCAATTGAGTTGTCAACTTGTGGAATGGGCTTCCCCGAAACGTTATAGACTGCATCACCGTTGATTCATTTAAACTCCGCCTAGACAAATATCTCGCATCAAACCCGCGACTGACTGCGTTTGTAAATGAATAACTTTATTTTATCCCCCCCTCAGTTACTAACCCATCTGTCCCCTACTAACTTCTTAATCCTGCCACGGACATTAGTTCCAGGGCAGTAGTTCCCTTTCCAATGTTCCCTTACCCACTCTAAACCACTGTTTGGACACTTGATCCTCAGTGTTTTGGAGGACAAGCAACCTAGAAGGGTCACTAGACCTGTTGTTGCTTGATTTCCTTTGTACTCCTTTGTACACTATTTGTTTCTAGTACATACACGCTCGCTGATCCCTCTTTCACACACACACACACACACACACACACACAGCCCGTAGCCTAGTAGGTAGAGCTCTCGTCTCACACACGAGGGGTCGGGGGTTCAATCCCCGGCCGGGCGGAGACAAATTGGGCTTGTCTCCTTTCATGTGTTAGCCTCAGTTCACCTAGCTGTAAATAGGTACCTGGAATAAGTGGACGACGTTGTGACGTCCCATCTGGGGTTGGCAAAAATGGTACAAGGCGAGATGGGTATCATATGGTTCACCTAAGCTGATGGCTACCTAAGCCTTCGGGCGAGACGGTACCGTCTATAGTGAGAATGGTACCATACAGATCCACCCTAAGCCTTCGTTTCCGATGTCGCCAATTGGCTAAAAATACAGACTACACACACATCCACAGCCATTCCAACGATACATATAACACCTACACATATCGGAGGCGGGAAATAACGAGCATGCTCACTCCCGCAATACAACTAGAGAACTAGAGTAAGTACACACACACACACACACGCAGTTGAAAGGTTCTCTCCTGAATATCCAACGTACTTGTTAAGGGGAGATTTCCACTTGAGGGATTTTTTTCTTGACTCCTTTCTCCCTCATGTTTAACCCCATTGCTTTTGAGATTTTAAGACATTCGCCCCATTAGTTTGGCGATTTTAAGAACCCTCGCTCCATTTCTGTCAATTTTAAGACCATTCGTGCCATTTAGGTGTCGATTTTTTCCTGGCGAGCGATAGCGAGCCTGTATTTTAAGGGGAATCGGCCTTCGGCCGGGACATTTTTCTACCGAAAAATGTACAAATTTATCTTGAAAGGGGGTCTAGGGGAGTAATTTTAAGCTTGATGGAGGTCTAGGAAACACACTAAAAACCTCCCCTTAACACGACCACAATGTATATAATTTGGACACTTTCCTTTGTACTCCTTTGTACTCCTTTGTACTTATTAACACGACCACAATGTAAATAATTTGAATAATAAATGTGTAGATTTGTTTGTTTAATTTATATAGTGTACCGGTCGCTGCATAAATTATGTATTGAATGTAAAGAATAACCATTGTATTACGCTAATGGAATAAATTGTCTGATTCTGACATTTCTGATTCACACACACCACAGAGAGAGCGAAAGCGAGAAAGATTTTTTTTTTTTTTTTTTTTTGGTATTAAGGTGACAGTTACAAAGTGGTGTACAATCTATTTTGAGCGAGAGAGAACACACACCCACCCTTCCCCAAGTCCTAGGTTATGTCTGTAAATTATTATGTTCCTTCCAACAACCAACTATACTCCTAAAATCGATTAATGAAATTTACAAACACATGTGGCAGTCCGTGGATTCGAATCCAGGATGCTCACACCGAAAATCAACACCTTATGCATCGCACCACGAAGACAGTTAAAGAATGGTGGACACTGCCTACGATTTATTATGCAACTTCGAATCCTGCTATTTGTTCCAGCTGTAGCCTCTCTAAACAGATGTACCCGTATCCTAGGCCGACCCATCCCAGGCTAGGCAAACACACCCGCCCTACACATACGTACCTCTCCACACACATAAGGGGCTATCACACCAGAGCAGTTATATCTATCTGACTATCTATCTATTAGTCTCCGAAGGGGTGGCTACGAATTAATCGCCCCCACGCACCTGTCCCCAGTAAATCGACGCCCCTCCTCCCTACACTCATAAGAGGAGATGCGCCGCTTTTCTGGTCCCCTTTCTTCCTCATGCTTAGCCCCATTAGTTTAGAAATGGAGAAATCCGGCTTCGCCGGAGACATTTTTCTATCGAAAAATGTACAAATTTAGCTTGCTGTAAACAAAAAAATATATACTGTATGCTGGCTCGCTACCGCTCGCCAGGAAAATATTGACACCTGTATGGGGGTAAAGATCTTAAAACAATAGGCTGAATGGGGTCGAATGGATACAGGCCAAGGAGAGAGAGAGAGAGAGAGAGAGAGAGAGAGAGAGAGAGAGAGAGAGAGAGAGAGAACAAACGAGGTGGACCCCCTTAAAATGGTAATAGTGACTGATAATATCCCCCTCCATTCCTCCCCCCCCCCCCTCCCCGCCATCTTCCGTTAAGCCGGTATCACACGAGAGCTTTTATAGTCAACATTCGATGATCAACATTTTTCTGGCAATATTTTTCTAGAATATCGGAAACTAGAGTGACGATAGATGAATTTGAGCGACACAAATAATATAAATGTGTACCTCCTAAGCTGCCAGATCAGTGTAGAGGGAAAAAGTGCTCGTGTGATACCGGCTTTACCTCCCCCCCCCCCCCCTTTGAGCGACTTACCCTTGCCTGATATTTTTTTATATAGAAGGCAAAATATCCTGTATGATTAATATTCCTCCCCCCAGCTGGATTGCCTTATATGGGTTTGTTTAAGGGGGGGTCACCTCGTATATGTCTCTCTCTCTCTCTCTCTCTCTCTCTCTCTCTCTCTCTCTCTCTCTCTCTCTCTCTCTCTCTCTCTCTCTCTCTCTCTCTCTTTCTGGATATTAACCATTCGGCCCCATTCAGCCTACTGTTTTAAGACGTTTATCCCCATCCAGATGTAGATTTCTTCCTGGCGAGCGATAGCGAGCCAGCATTGTATGGAGAAATCCGGCTTCGCCGGAGAAATTATTCTATCGAAAAATTTACAAATTTAGCTTGCTGTCAAAACAAAAATAAATATATTCTGGCTCGCGGAAAATATTGACACCTGGATGGGGGTAAACGTCTTAAAACAGTAGGCTGAATGGGGCCGAATGGATACAACCCAAAGACAGAGCGAGAAAAACAAAACGAGGTGGGTCCCCTTTAAAATGCGAATAGAGAAGGCAAATATCCTCCTGTATGATTAATATCCCTCGCCCCAGCTGGATTGCCTTATATGGGTTTGTTTAAGTTTGCTGAGTAAACTGGTAGCCTGGGCTTCTCTCTTTATATACTGTATATATGTGTGTGAGTGTGTGTGTGTATATATAATATATATATATATACCGTATATATATTTTTTTTTTTTCTTATACTTGCTAGGAAAAATTAAGCACGGAGCTACAACCTCCGAGTACAAGAAATATATGTATCCTTTGTATTTATGACTCTCTCTCTCTCTCTCTCTCTCTCTCTCTCTCTCTCTCTCTCTCTCTCTCTCTCTCTCTCTCTCTCTCTCTCTTTATATATATATATATTTTTCGCCTGTCCTGATAATGTTACTGTAGCTAACTTATTACATTACTTTTTTCAGGTTGGATGGGCCTCCAGGAGTCATAAGGTAATGGTTTATCAATGTTCGTTTGTTACTACCAATAAGTCAGACTAATGGTTGGTTTCATCACTGATATTAAAGTTTGCGACGACGACGTAGGCCTACTAACAAAATATAGGCGACACAATAAACTTTAAGTGGGGATGGTTCAGTTTTTGGGCGATTTTTGCATGTATTCATTATTTTTTCTAGTTTCCTTCCTAAACCTCCATCATTTTTGCATGTATTTATTATTTTTCTATCCTCCCTAGACCTCCATCATTTTTGCATGTATTTATTATTTTTCTATCCTCCCTAGACCTCCATCAAATTTAAAAAAAAAAAAACATCCCTTAGATCTCCCTTCTAGATTAATTTGTACATTTTTTGGTAGAAAATTTTTCCGGCCAAAGGCCGGTTCATCCAACATTACAGGCTCACTATCGTTCGCCAGGGGGAAAATCGACACCTAAATAGCACGAAAGGTCTAAATATTGACGAAGAAATGGGGCGAAAGGTCTTAAAATCGCCAAACTAATGGACCGAATGTCTTATAATCTCAAAACTAATAGGGCTAAGCATGAGGGAGAAGGGGGACCACCAGAAAAGTGGCCCATCCCACCTTAAGAGCCTGTAAATTGCTTTAAATTGCCAGAACGTTCCTGAACAGGTCCCGCAGCCAAAGGATTAAATACATAATTATACGGTATTGAAAACACATGAATTATGTTGGAAATACAGTAGTTTCTCAATTAAATGAAAATTAATATATATTTAATAAGTTACCGTACTTCACTTGATATATTTTCTACATGTTTTGTGGTAGCAACATGTATATTTTACTGGTTATTGGAGTACTGCAAGTAAATTATTGTACAATAGCCTAATGAATTCGCATATTCCAGTATCAAACATGTTTTCAATTCAGTCATAAATTTATATCAATTCATTGATATCAATTCCAATTAAATTCAATTAATTTTATTTATATATTTTTTTCAATTCCAATTCAATTCCTATTTAGTTTTTTTTAATCAATTCCAATTCAATTCATAATTGACCCCAGCCCTGACTACACGATTTAAACCGAGTCATGTGTAAGTGCCCAAGACGTGTACAGAATCCGGCCCAAAAATGACCGTGAGAATGCCGCACCCGTTCAGAACATGTACGTCTTGACCATTCTAAACAAGAGTGACTCCGCGCTTATTTACCCTCAGACCCTCAGTACCGTATCGTCTTTAGTCGTGTGTTGGATAGTTTGCTGGTGTTCATTTCTTGGTAAACCCCGACAAAGTGAGTAGAAAAACGTGCCGCATATATGTTTTTGACTGTATTTAACCCCTACAGCACCGGAGACGTCCTTTTCATTATATTCAGGCAACTATTAGACGATTTTATTCAGCTTAAGAAGGACTTCTACCAAGAAAAATGGCTAGACTATATAAATTCATCCTTTTTACCTACCATATATCTTGCCTAAGCTTAATATAATCGTTTAAATATGGCTGAACGCAAATATGAAATACGTCGCCGGTACAGAATGGGTTAATTTGCTTACTCGTTCATTTTACTTATATATTTGTGTTCAAGTTTATTATTTGCACCGTTTTTTGTGTTCAATATATTCGTCTTCTAGTCTGTTTGCTTCAGTTACCCCTTCTGTTCGTGTTTGTCTTTCTCCTTCCATTCTCCTTTATTTAGTATGTTATTCCGGTTCTTCCTTCTTTTATGTTCTTGCCTTTCTATTCGTTATCCTTATCCTTTCTTATTGCATCCTTGTCTACTTTATCCAATGTTTTCTTTTCCTCTGTTATTCATTCAGATAGTTTCTACCCTTTCCTTCATTCCTTCACAGATATATTTTTGCCTTCAGATTATTTCCTTCATTCCTTCACAGATATATTTTTGCCTTCAGATTATTTCCTTCATTCCTTCACAGATATATTTTTGCCTTCAGATTATTTCCTTCATTCCTTCACAGATATATTTTTGCCTTCAGATTATTTCCTTCATTCCTTCACAGATATATTTTTGCCTTCAGATTATTTCCTTCATTCCTTCACAGATATATTTTTGCCTTCAGATTATTTCCTTCATTCCTTCACAGATATATTTTTGCCTTCAGATTATTTCCTTCATTCCTTCACAGATATATTTGTGTCTTCAGATTATTTCCTTCATTCCTTCACAGATATATTTGTGTCTTCAGATTATTTCTACCATTTCCTTCACAGATATATTTGTGTCTTCAGATCCTTTCTACCCTTTCCTTCACAGATATATTTGTGTCTTCAGGTCCTTTCTACCCTTTCCTTCACAGATATAGTTTTGTCTTCAGATAATTTCTACCCTTTCCTTCATTTCCTTCACAGATATATTTGTGTCTTCAGATAATTTCTACCCTTTCCTTCACAGATATAGTTTTGTCTTCAGATAATTTCTACCCTTTCCTTCACAGATATATTTGTGGTGTCTTCAGATAATTTCTACCCTTTCCTTCACAGATATAGTTTTGTCTTCAGATAATTTCTACCCTTTCCTTCACAGATATAGTTTTGTCTTCAGATAATTTCTACCCTTTCCTTCATTTCCTTCACAGATATATTTGTGTCTTCAGATTATTTCCTTCATTCCTTCACAGATATATATGTGTCTTCAGTTAATTTCTACCCTTTCCTTCACAGATATATTTGTGTCTTCAGATCCTTTCTACCATTTCCTTCACAGATATATTTGTGTCTTCAGTTAATTTCTACCCTTTCCTTCACAGATATATTTTTGTCTTCTGTCTCCCATCTTTATTGTTTCGCTTCTCCTTTCGTCTTTTTTCTCAGTTTTTCTTTGGTTTTCATTCCATCTCGGACCTTTACTCGTCTCCATTTGTTCACAGGTCTTTTCTTACGCTTTCATTTGGATCACATATTTTGTGTCCTTTTCACAATTTCACAGACACAGGTATATATTTGTTCAGTCTTTCACATACAATCTTTCCTCGTTTTTATAATTTTGCATGTTTTCAACTTTGAATTCTTTCGCAGGGTTTCTCTCATTTTCATTATTTTATCTAAATTAAATCTCCTTGTTTTCATTCGGTCATGTATGCCCTTTTCTCTTCTTTTTCATTCTTACACACACCCTTTTCCTCTCATTTTCATTTTTTCTCATCCATTGGTACAATGGTTTATTCGCTGTAAGTAGGCGAGAAATCATGACCTCTAACCCCTGTATAACTAAAAAAAACGACTATAGTATCGAGCTAATAGTTCTACTATTTGGGGAGAGTCACGCAGGGAATAGGCGTGGAAAGTTACAGTCAATTTTCTCCAGCCCTTTTTGAGTAACAGAGGATAGAGGTCATGATTTCTCGCCTACTTACAGCGAATAGACTATAGTAGTTTTCGTTCCATTTCACGGTTTTCGCTTTTTCATTTCTCCCCGTGTTTCTGTTCCTGTTGTTTTCCTTCTCTCTGGTATCCTCCAATTTCCTCTTCCACCCGAGTTCTCTCTGATCCTGTTTTCTTCGTCTCCTCTTGTTATTCTTGACCTCTTTCGCCTGGTTCTTGTTTTTTTCGCTTTTTTCTTACCTTTCATGTCTTCTTTTCTTAAGGGGGTCACCTGCTTTTGTTCTCTCCTTTGCTCTCTTTCTCTGGGTTGTATCCATTCGGCCCCATTCAGCCTACTGTTTTAAGACGTTTATCCCCAATTCAGGTGTAATTTTTCTGCTATATATAATACCGGTATATACAGTATATATATATATATATATATATATATATATATATATATATATATATATATATATATATATATATATACCCGGTATATATACAGTATATACACAACTAAAATAATCGCCACCGTATCGTGGAATGTCTGTTATCCTTTCGGCAAATGAAATACCGTACGGTAATAATGTTTTATTGATAAAAGTGTACCGGTATATAAAAGTGTACCGGTATATAAAAGTGTACCGGTATATAAAAGTGTACCGGTATATAAAAGTGTACCGGTATATAAAAGTGTACCGGTATATAAAAGTGTACCGGTATATAAAAGTGTACCGGTATATAAAAGTGTACCGGTATATAAAAGTGTACCGGTATATAAAAGTGTACCGGTATATAAATAGTTCCCTGATTAATTCAAACCATTATAAGTTCAATGGAGTAACCTTTAATGGAAGAAAACCTTTGTGAGCATTAAATATTTTACGTAAATATTATCATTTTAAGTAGGTTTTGGTTAGTGTAATACTGTTTAACCTTTTAGAGCGCTAATGATGTGTTTTCCAGTCCATAATCCAAGCCAGCACGGGGGGACCAAGCAAAAGTTACCAGCTCTCCACATTTTAAACTTTACACTAATCTAATTTTTGTTCTGGTAAGCTTCATTGATGGCAGTACGGTATACAGTAAATATACAGTAAATATATGTGATAAATATTCTTCTTAATTTATACTTGAGTACTATTCACTATATTAATTCTTCTCAGTACGGTAGGTACATTAATGTATGATAAACTTAAGAGAGTGAACATTGATTAACCCCTGCACTCATATGACGCAGAGGTTGCCAGATTAGCAATAAGAAATAGAGTTCTCTCACTCTTATAATTACCTCTTCAAAATTAGTTTTCTGCCCACAGCTAACTCAAAGACAACTGCAGAGGTTGAAGTAACTAAACTAAAGGTTTCTAAATACCCCTGATGGTAACAAAGGCTTTAAAGTATCCCCAATAGGCTCAAAATCGCGTCATATGTCGGAGAGGGTTAATATATGATAAACTTAAGAGAGTGAACATTGATTAACCCCTGCACTCATATGACGCAGAGGTTGCCAGATTAGCAATAAGAAATAGAGTTCTCTCACTCTTATAATTACCTCTTCAAAATTAGTTTTCTGCCCACAGCTAACTCAAAGACAACTGCAGAGGTTGAAGTAACTAAACTAAAGGTTTCTAAATACCCCTGATGGTATCAAAGGCTTTAAAGTATCCCCAATAGGCTAAAAATCGCGTCATATGTCGGAGAGGGTTAATATATGATAAACTTAAGAGAGTGAACATTGATTAACCCCTTCACTCATATGACGCAGAGGTTGCCAGATTAGCAATAAGAAATAGAGTTCTCTCACTCTTATAATTACCTCTCCAAAATTAGTTTTCTGCCCACAGCTAACTCAAAGACAACTGCAGAGGTTGAAGTAACTAAACTAAAGGTTTATAAATACCCCTGATGGTAACAAAGGCTTTAAAGTATCCCCAATAGGCTCAACACAGCTAACTCAAAGACAACTGCAGAGGTTGAAGTAACTAAACTAAGGGTTTCTAAAATACTTCTGATGGTAAGAAAGGCTTTAAAGTATCCGTAATAGGCTCAAAATTGCGTCATATGTCGGAGAGGGTTAAGAGAAACACCGATTCCGGGTATAGGCACGTACCGTACATGAACGGGATGCAAGTAATTATTCTGGTTCAGGTTGTCTAGTTATTGGACTATATGATACGAATTTAAGGGGGTTCTACTCGTTTTTCTGGACTCCCTTCTCCCTCATGTTTAGCATATTAATTTTGAGGTTTTAAGACGTTCGTTTCGTTAGTTTGGTGATTTTGAGATCTTTCGCCTCATTTTGTTTTGTCAATATTAAGACCTTTCGTGTCTATTAGGTGTCGATTTTTTCCTGGCGAGCGATAACGAACCTCTAACTTTAGAAGACCCCTGGAGCCAAGTCCCACCACAGGTACCGGAATATGGTGCCCACAGAGTTCCAAAGCCACCCTGATATAGATGCAGGGACTCCTAGTCAGGGGCGGTAGGGCATTATAAGGTCTGTTTGGTTCAGATTAAGGGGGGGGTGACCGGTTTTTGTTCTGGCCTTTTCTATCTTTCTCTGGCTTGTATCCATTTGGCCCCATTCAGCCTACTGTTTTAAGACGTTTATCCCCATCCAGGTGTCAATTGTTTACTGGTGGGCGGTAGCGAGCCAGCATATTTTTTATTTTTGTTTGACAGCAGGCTAAATTTTTAAATTTTTCGATAGAAAAATGTCTCCGGCGAAGCCGGATTTCTTCATATAATGCTGGCTCGCTATCGCTCGCCAGGAAGAAATCGACACCTAGATGGGGATAAACATCTTAAAATAGTTGGCTGAATGGGGCCGAATGGATACAAGCTAGAGAAAGAGAGAAAAGGACAGAAATAACAAAAAACAGGTTACCCCCCTTAATCCAAAAGCACCAAATTTGGTCCAGATGCTGCCCATACCATACTACTATGTGGTACTGTACACTCCGATACCATAGTCTCTATCTAGCCCACTCATAATAATTTGTGGACCCCTTATGTTTTACTGAATGCAATTATAGCTGTCTAGATTGATTTGTGGACCCCTTATGTTTTACTGTATGCAATTATAGCTGTCTAGATTGATTTGTGGACCCCTTATGTTTTACTGTATGCAATTATAGCTGTCTAGATTGATTTGTGGACCCCTTATGTTTTACTGTGTGTAATTATAGCTGTCTAGATTGATTTGTGGACCCCTTATGTTTTACTTTATGCAATTATAGCTGTCTAGATTGATTGGTGGACCCCTTATGTTTTACTGTATGCAATTATAGCTGTCTAGATTGATTGGTGGACCCCTTATGTTTTACTGTATGCAATTATAGCTGTCTAGATTGATTTGTGGACCCCTTATGTTTTACTTTATGCAATTATAGCTGTCTAGATTGATTGGTGGACCCCTTATGTTTTACTGTATGCAATTATAGCTGTCTAGATTGATTTGTGGACCCCTTATGTTTTACTGTATGCAATTATAGCTGTCTAGATTGATTTGTGGACCCCTTATGTTTTACTTTATGCAATTATAGCTGTCTAGATTGATTGGTGGACCCCTTATGTTTTACTTTATGCAATTATAGCTGTCTAGATTGATTTGTTGACCCCTTATGTTTTACTGAATGCAATTATAGCTGTCTAGATTGATTTGTGGACCCCTTATGTTTTACTGTATGCAATTATAGCTGTCTAGATTGATTTGTGGACCCCTTATGTTTTACTGTATGTAATTATAGCTGTCTAGATTGATTGGTGGACCCCTTATGTTTTACTGTATGCAATTATAGCTGTCTAGATTGATTTGTGGACCCCTTATGTTTTACTGTATGTAATTATAGCTGTCTAGATTGATTGGTGGACCCCTTATGTTTTACTGTATGCAATTATAGCTGTCTAGATTGATTTGTGGACCCCTTATGTTTTACTGTATGTAATTATAGCTGTCTAGATTGATTGGTGGACCCCTTATGTTTTACTTTATGCAATTATAGCTGTCTAGATTGATTTGTTGACCCCTTATGTTTTACTGAATGCAATTATAGCTGTCTAGATTGATTTGTGGACCCCTTATGTTTTACTGTATGCAATTATAGCTGTCTAGATTGATTTGTGGACCCCTTATGTTTTACTGAATGCAATTATAGCTGTCTAGATTGATTTGTGGACCCCTTATGTTTTACTGTATGCAATTATAGCTGTCTAGATTGATTTGTTGACCCCTTATGTTTTACTGTATGCAATTATAGCTGTCTAGATTGATTTGTGGACCCCTTATGTTTTACTGTATGCAATTATAGCTGTCTAGATTGATTGTGGACAGAACTTGCTTTCCAATATTTAGTATATATAGTTTTGTAGTTGCTTTATAGAAAATGTTATGCATAAATTCGTTTCCATTGATATACTTCCATAATTAGAAATAGGTGAAGTCCATTAATTTGTATGAGTGGGCTAGAGACTATGGTATCCGAGTGTACCATTCTCAAGGCATGCACAGGAAGGTGGAAATGCAACCGTACCGGGGTGACCGGTCAACTCAACCAGTAGACCATTTCAACCAGTAGCTCTCAACCAGTACCAAATCAAGCAATACGGTTAGGTTAGGTTTGGTTAGTACTATATTTTGGCACTGGTTTGGTTGGTCTGGGTTAATTTGGCACTGGTTGAGAGCTACTGGTTGAGATGACATGGAACCCCGTACCGGTTATCAGATACACGGTCCTCTGCAATCAATCAAAATAACACACCAAAACAAAACTCAAATCCACACACATCTATGTAGTATACGTGTTTCACCTTTGAGAGCTCTAATGATGAGTTTGTTTACCTTAGTTTCCCTGATAATCCAGCCGCCAACACGAGAGCGAACCCAAAGTTACCGACTCTCCGGAATTTGTAACTTTTATATGATAGAAACTTTAGGGGAATTGTTGTTGTTTGTGTGTTTTGTTTGATTGCGTTTCTCCGGCGTAATATATATAATTCAATCAGGTCGGTCCTATATCTGCTATGGTTATGATAATGTTTTCGACATTTCATAATGTTTAGATTATTATTATTATAGTTATTATTAGTAGTAGTATTAGTATTTTTATTATTTGTAGTAGTAGTAGTAGTAGTAGTAGTAGTAGTAGTAGTAGTAGTAGTAGTAGTATTTTTCAATTTATTCTATTTATTATTATTATATTTATTATTTTCTTGTTAATATTAAATATACAGTATTATTCTATCTATCTATCTATCTATTGCTTGACGCCGTGATCCCCGAAGGGGTGGCCACGAACGAACCGCCCCCATGCACCTCTGTCCCCAATCAGTCGACGCCCCTCCCCCCAACCAGCACCGCCTTCGTTCATGTACATACAGTATTATTACACATAATAAATTATATGTTCCAAATGGCATTACGGAAACTTGACTAAGGGTAAAGACAAATGTTATCAGGTTATGCGACGACTTTATATTTTCTAGTTCGAATGGGATACAGAGGAGGCATTGGGTCAGGTAGTACCAAACCTATATACTCCGATAGTCATGAAATTCAGTGATAGGAGAGGCTGGGAATGCGAAATCCCCCGGATGAATAACAGGGGTGCTATGGGCTCTCTGCGAGAGGGCTGGTTATCACACAGAGGCCCACGTCTCTTCAGTAAACTCCCACGGCGAGTAAGAGACATGAGGGACGTCTCGTTAGACAACTTCAAGAGAGCCCTCGATGTCGAACTGCAAAAAGTGCCAGACGAGCCCATCCTCGCGAGGGAGCGAGCTGTCGCTTCAAACAGTCTACTACACCAAAATCACCACCCATAACGAGGGGCGTCGCGCTCCTTGGTGCCGCTAGAAGAGTGGCGAACACATCAAAAGCATCGAAAGTAAGGTCAGGTGAAGGTATTGAGGGACAAGCCTTTACAACGGCACCTCTTATCTACATTCTACTTTTCCTAGTTTCTGAAGAATGTAGAGAGGGGAGAAGGGTTTTTTGGAGAGAGGAAGCTGTTGGAGTGGCATTGTTTGTGCAGTATTATTTAACTTCTAGTCATGTTTCTCACAATAAATAGGTTGAAATAATGCCTTAAATTGTCTCAGCTGAAAAAAATAGTCGTTTCTTCTGTTAAGGGGAGACGGACCGTTTATATATTTTTGTTTTCTATCTATCTATCTATATGCTCAGGCCCAATCCCCATTTTGGGGGTAGCCGACTCAAGACAGAGCAAGAACAGGGAAAACACAAAAACAACATAAAACATTTTTTTTTAATCAATTAATTTATTCCTGTATTTCTTTGTTTTCTCGTTAGACTTCCATCAAGCTTAGAAAAACACCAACTAGACCCTCCTTCAAGATAAATTTGTACATTTTTCGGTAGAAAAATGTTCCGGCCGAAGGCCGGTTCCTCTTAAAATTTCAGGCTCGCCATCGCTCGCCAGGAAATAATCGACACCTAAATGGCACGAAAGGGCTTAAAATTGACAACGAAATGGGGCGAACGATCTTAAAATTGCCAAACTAATGGCCCGAACGTCTTATAATCTCAAAACAAATGGGGCTTAACACGAGGGAGAAAGGGGACCAGAAAAACGACCCATCTCCCCTTAACCTCGACAGTCCATCAGCCTTCCCTTGAAGTGCAGTGTGCAACAACCTTACTGGTAAATTGTGTAATGTAATGTCACAATGATATTTTTGTTTTTTTTTGTCACTCGTTGAATTGGTCAAACTCACGTATTATGTATGTAAAAATACCAAGATGACTACCAATATATGTGCCTTTGGAAATATGTACCCTTTTTTAATTAGCATAATTGGATTCCTTGTACCCAAAAATATAGGTTTCGACACAAAAAACATGATTTTGGTCATCTAGGTGCCGAGATATTGATATAATTCTATTTTAGGGTCGCCATTTAAAAAATCCAATATGGCCGCCTTATAGGGTTGTGGGAAAGTGAAAACATGTGTTTTCTGATTTGTTATTAAATATAGTTTTCAAAAATGTATATGTAGTTTAGCTAATCTCCAAAAATGTATATGTAGTTTAGCTAATCTCCAAAAATGTATATGTAGTTTAGCTAATCTCCAAAAATGTATATGTAGTTTAGCTAATCTCCAAAAATGTATATGTAGTTTAGCTAATCTCCAAAAATGTATATGTAGTTTAGCTAATCTCCAAAAAAAGTGAACGAACTCCAAATTCTGGACACAAGGAACCGGACTATATTTTCCTATAGATGTTTTACGGGGAGTTTGGTCGCTTTCCTGGCCCTCCTTCTTCCTCGTGTTTATATTTATTAGTTTTACCATTTTAAGACGTTCGCCCCATTTGTTTGTCGATTTTAAAGCTTTCATCCCATTTCTATATCAATATCAAGACTTTTCGTGCCATTTAGGTGTCGATTTTTTTCCTGGCTCCAACTTCCTGATAGCATGAAACATTATGGTCAATTATTTCTCTCTCTAGCATACAACTTTAATATTACACCCTATGACTAATTTAGGTTATCAGTACCGGTACTTGAGATCATACTATCGCCTTATCGACCGACCTTAAGGGGAGGTATTTAGTTTGTTCCCTAGACCTCCATCAACCTTAAAATTACACCCCCTTGAGTCCCTTTCAAGATAAATTTGTACATTTTTCGGTAGAAAAATGTCCCGGCCGAAGGCCGATTCCTCTTAAATTACAGGCTCGCTATCGCTCGCCAGGATAAAATAGACACCTGAATTGCACGAAAGGTCTTAATATGGGGTGAAAGTTCTTAAAATCGTTAAACTAATGGGGCAAACGTTTTATAATATCAAAAGCAATGGGGCTAAACATGAGGGAGAAAGGGGTTAAGAAAACAATCCCTCAAGTGGAGATCTCCCCTTAAGATTGTAGATAAACCTATTGATTCAGCAGGTGATAAGAAAGAATAATGCCAACAGTGTGTGTGGGCTGCAGATATATATGTATATATATATATATATTGTTACGGCTGGATCGGCAATACATATTCGGGATTCTTGATCGTAGGACAGAAATGGCTTATGTGACAACGACACGCTCGATTCCAGTCCCAAATACTATATGCTCCAGACAACAAAAGCACCAACGCCCTACAGAATTATCGTCTATGGTAACGAGGTACCTTAACTTGGCGAAAGTGTACAACAGGGGTAGGCTATGAGGCTAAACTCCCTCAGACATTTATAGGTTACGTTATGACTAAAGAAATGCAATACTCAAGAAACTACGTTAATATTAAGCCTCTAATAATGTAGAATAGAAGCAGGCTAAAGGTATGACAGTGAAATGCTAAATGACAAATGTACACGCCTACTTGAAAGCGCGTGCACTAGAATAACTGTCCCCTACTAACATGCACTAGCATGTAGCATACAAGATGTTCATGATCCAGTAGATACCTAATAATACACATGGAAGAAACATAAACAGTAGTCACTTATTATAAGAATGAATCTATACTTGGAATAACTAAAAGGTTGCAGGCAACAGTACTGCGCCGGTAGCCTACTACCGCATAGGCTACTTCGCTTCTCTCACTCTGTCTCCCCTCTGAGTCTGTATGCGCCCTACGCAACAGAACTCCGGACACAGCAGCAAAACGACAGTGCAGTTAATTGATACAT
Organism: Lithodes maja; assembly: GCA_037953745.1. Lineage (NCBI taxonomy): Eukaryota > Metazoa > Arthropoda > Malacostraca > Decapoda > Lithodidae > Lithodes > Lithodes maja. The sequence goes on from JBAKBP010014330.1 coordinate 19,817, forward strand.
GAAAGTATTAATAGTGTTGTCTTGTGTGTGAGTAATGTGTACTGTAAAGTGTTACATACATAAACTTAAAGAGAGCTGCAATGCATAGTAAAATAAAGATATCACCCACTCATCATCCCCATGTGTTCTAGCTAGCAGGCCAAGTCACAGGAACAACGAGTCCCAGCACCGAAAGCGAGAACCCAGGAAAAGACTGCAGAGAACACAAGGACAGATAAATTACGTTACTCTACTATACCGGCACTACGAGCGAGCTGTAGTCTCTGGTACTGCACTCGCTCCTGGCTCGGTAGGCAAATCAAGGCTAAGTCCTCGCCCCTCTACAGACAACTCCTGGGCATGGTCGGGCTCTTACACATGGCACTAGTCTAGTCACAAATTGGATGATGAGCTGGGCATATAACTCGTGAACATGTAGAACGTTCACCAACTATCCTCATCAAGAAGATCGCTGTTCACATTAACCCCTTAAATCTAATACATGTAAATATATGCTTGTCCTAAGAGTAATACGAGAGGTGAGTGCTGAAACTCCTTTAGGACCTCAAGGGAAGGGTATGCATTTAAATAGAGAGAAGAATGAAATGAGAGTAATGTCGTCAGAGAGAAAGAGTGCAACCGTGAGAAATTGGGAGAGAGGGCAAGGGATGTTAGAATCTCAAAGGTTCTAGGCAACCTGGTCATAGAGCACACAGCGAGCCTCCAGGCAATGTGCAGTACGACAACATGGGCAGCCCAGGCAGCACAGGCAGGCGGCAATGGACTACCAACCCTGTCGCGCCTAGCTATAAGCGCAAGGCTGCCAACCAGTCCATACGTCTGGCAACCACCCCTCCGGCAGCGCGGCGCGCTGCTACCCTCTCGCTCTGAAGACTAACTCACTCTCTCTCTCTAAACTCCTATTGTCTTATCTATCAACTTCTCTATTGATACTACATATTAAATGGAAGGTCTCGACATGGCTTAAAACAAAACCCACCACTGGTTAGCACATGACGAGACCTTTGCAGAGATACAAAGAACATAGTTATACGTTGTCACACTCAATATAAGCAGCCAGCATGGCACAGCGGCACAGCGGCACCGCACCGCGGCGGCACAGTGGAGTACCAAGGAGTACAATCAGGTTAAGTTGCCACGCACTGGGTGCGTCACAGCCCCCCCAAGATTTTAGATAATCGACCTTAGAAGCATTATCAAAATCTGACAGGCAACCAACCGACCTGCTACCCTTAGCTGCCACTAATTGCAAAAGGTGCACAACAACTGAAGTGTGAATTATACAAAAAACACAATATCGCATGCATCATGCTACAACAATAAAGACTTACAAAACTAAAAAAAAAATTCTCGTTTATTTTATTGTTTTATAATCTTTTTGGACGGCGTTATGATAGCCTAATTTTACTCCTGCTCAACCCACACACCGTGCACGACCATCATCCCTTGAAATTCCTAAATCAGTTTCACAATCGGAATATGCGGTTGACCAGGTGGTCCCTAATGCTCCAAGAGTATAATCTCAACATTCAGCATATTGCCGGGAGTGAGAACGTGATAGCAGATTGTCTATCAAGGGTTGATGATCCGTATAAATCGTCACTACCGGGCCGTAGGCTGGAACATAAACTTCGAAATGTTTGAGCGACAAAACGATAGCAAGAAGCTCCTTCTCTATAGTCGAGTAATTCCTTTGTGCCGAATTAAACTTGCGAGAAAAGAAGCTCACTGGGTGTTCCAAGCCCTCGGAATCAGTCTGCAGTAACACTGCCCCGGCACCCACACCGCTGGCATCAGTCGCCAGCTGAAAACTCCTGGAGAAGTCTGGGGCTCTCAAAATCGGATGTGTACACAGCAGGTGCTTGACTAGGTCGAAAGCCCTCTGACACTCCGCAGCCCAACAGAACTTCACTGACTTCGACAGTAGATCAGTTAACGGTGCTAAGACAGTAGAGTATCCCCGGATGAAGCGCCTATAATAGCCTATCATACCTAGGAACCGCATGACCTGGCGCTTAGTGGTGGGCCTGGGAAACATATTGATAGCCTGTATCTTACTCAGGGGGGGGCACACCCGGCCTAACCCGACCACGAAGCCAAGATACTGCACAGTAGCCTTTACAAACTCGCACTTCCTCAGGTTCACCACCAGCCCAGCATCGTGCAACTTCCCAAACAGGGTCTCTAAGTGCCTTAGGTGATTTTCAAAATCGTCATCATACACTATCACGTCATCAAGGTAGACCGTGCAGTTAGGGATTTCGTCACAAATATCGTTCATCAGGTTCTGAAACGTGGCAGGTGCGTTCTTAAGCCCATAAGGCATTACGTTACATTGGTAGGTCTTGCCATCTACCACAAAACCACAAACTTGCTTAGCTCGGTCCGACAGGGGTACTTGCCAGTAGCCTTTTACAAGATCAATTTTAGTAAGGTACTTTGCATTCCCTATCTTGTCCACGCTGTCGTCAACTCGAGGCAAAGGGTAAGGGTTGGTAGTGGTCAAGCCATTTAGCCTACGAAAATCTATGCAGAACCGCACCTTGCCGTCAGGTTTTGGCTGCAACGTGACGGGTGATGTCCACTTCACATAACCTTCAGTGATCATCCCTCTCTCAACCATGTACTTTAACTCCTCCCGTAAAGCTGGCAACTTTACCGGGGGCACACGGTAGGGCACTGACTTGAAGGGCACATTATCACCGACGTCCACGTCGTGCGTTACTTGAGTAGTGAGACCTGGGTGTTCGGCGAAAACAGAGGGGTATGACCTGAACAGGCCTAGGACAGCAGCACCCTGGTGCTCAGGCAGGTGACTTACAGCTTGCCTAGCCTCTTGTTCAGTATTCCCCGCCCACTGTTCCGCGGAAATGACACAGTCCCAGCTATCCTCCTCAGCAGCATGACTGTCCCCACCTCCTTCTCCACCCTGGCCGCTGCAGGCCACACAGGGACAGTGAGAGGCTCTGAGGGGCGTCTCACATACTCTTTCATGAGGTTAACATGACATAACTGATGTTTTTTTCTACGGTCAGGTGTTGCAACGAGATAATCAAGGTCGGACAGTTTCTTAGCCACCACATACGGCCCAATAAACTTGGCAGAAAGGGGGTGTCCAGGCAAAGGTAAAAGCAACATTACCTCCTGACCCACCGAAAACTCCCGAAGCTTCACCTTGGCGTCATACTGGTGCTTCATGACCGCCTGTGCATTAACCAAGTTATTACCTGCCGCTGCCATGCAACCTATAAGTCTCTCCCGGCTCTCAAGGATATATTTAAGTACAGACCCCGGCTTCTCTTCGCCCTCCCAGATCTCTTTCACCATACTTAAAGGTCCTCTCACATTATGGCCAAAGACTAGTTGATTTGGACTGAACCCCAGGCTCTCTCCTGGGACTTCACGTGCAGCGAACAGAACATACGGCAGACCCAAATCCCAATCAGTGTCATGTTCTGCACAGTAACAGCGTAGCATACTCTTCAGGGTCGAGTGCCACCGCTCCAAGACTCCCTGACTCTCGGGATGGTAGGCTGACGACACTACAGAACATATACCGTGCAACTGAAGGGTTTGCTTGAACAATTTGGATGTAAAATTGCTCCCCTGGTCTGACTGCACCTCACGTGGAAATCCATAACGGGAACAGAACAATAATAAGTTTTTAACAACTGCCTTTGCCGAGCCGTTTCTCATGGGGTATGCGTCCGGGTATCTCGTAGCCACATCCATGATTGTCAACAGGAATTTATTGCCACTACTAGTAGGCGGGAAAGGGCCAACCAAATCTACTACAACTTTGCTGAACGGAGGCCCGGTGACAGGTATGGGAAACAAAGGTGCCTTCGGGATGGTCTGGTTAGGCTTCCCCGTTGTCTGGCAGGTCGCACACCCAGCCACCCATGCACAGACATCAGCCTTGACCCCAGGCCACCAGAAAAACCTGCCCAATGCCGCCAATGTTTTTGTTACCCCCAAATGACCCGCCACCGGCACATCATGCGCCAGACACAATAAGGACTCTCTATACTTATTTGGAACAACCACCTGGTCTACTACCCTCGCACCGCCCTCCCACTTCGATTTGGGGTCTAGAAATCTGCGGTACAATATCCTGTTGAGCCTAAAGAAATCTCCCGGCTTCGCATCCCCATCTTCCTCCAACTCTATGGCACCATTGCTATAACGAGCTAGGCTAGCGTCTTGCAGCTGCTGCTCACTAATGTCCCTGGGCGTCAATGCATCAAGATGGTTTTGTAATAAGACATTACCCCGGCTAGTAGGCTCTACTGCCTTAGTGGCTCTCGCTACAGCTCTTGCCTCACGCGAAGTCTTACCCAACTCTGCCTTGTTACACACCATATCTGGGCCAGAGTCAACTCCCGTGTTTATTATAGGTCCAAGTACCGAATCACCGAGAAGTGCAGCAGAATCAATGTCCCTTTTCCTGCCCTTAGCAACCTTCTCCTGATCCTTCCTCCACTGTCCCCGAGGTTGAGTGCTAGGCTGTGCAGGAGCCGCAGAGCGAGATCGGGTTACCACACAGGCCATCTCATCCTGTTGGCACCTCCCAACCCATTCCCGATTCTCACCATCCACGTCGGCCGCCCTCTCGGCAACGACTAAGGGTGGAGTCCCGGAAGTGGGCACCGCAAAGTCGTTGCCGAGAAGAAGGTCGACGCCCTCAACTGGCAAACACTCAACGATCCCTACATCCAGCTCCCTGCACACCTCTCCCACTCTCAACTCCAACCTCACAAGTGGGTATGACCTCGTAGCATTTATACCCTGCACCACAACAACTCTGGCCGCATTTATCGGTTTCCCTGTGAAGTTCCTCAACAAAGTTTGCGAAGCCCCCGTATCCCTCAGCAAGTCAACCCTCCGTAGTACACTCCCCCAGCTCACAAACCCGTGTCCCCGATGGCTACAGAAAGTGTCCCGGACAGGTGTCGAGCCTTCCGTACGCTTCTTTACCGCGTGTGCCTCAGCTGCTGACAACCTACCCCGGGCAGTTGCTGCAGCCTTCAGAGACACACCGATACTGTGAACCAATGACACCGGTTTAGCGGGAGTGTTACTAGGGCACTCACGTGAATAATGGCCTAGCTTCTGACATTTGTAACATTTCACATCCCCAATGGGCTTCTTCCCTTGTGCGGGCGAAGAAGGGGCCTGACCTTTAGTAAACGGGAGAGGCTTGTGTTTGTAGGTGTTATTAGGTGCAATGCATTTAGTGTGGTTATGTGTGTCATAGGATTTGTTATTATCAAAAACTCTGGTGGGTGGGGTATAGCGCCCCTTCTGCCCTGACTCAGCCCTCTGAGCGGCACCGCAACCACGAATCAATGATAATCTGAGGTCTGCCATCTTGGCAGCCTCCTCTACTGTCTTGGGACATTTTTCCTTAATGTTCAGCGTTAGATCGGTTCCAGTACATTGGTAAAACTGTTCCAGATAGAAAAGTTGCTTAATTTCCTCAGCCGACTCTGCGTGCTCGGACCGAAACCAGTTATTACCTGCATCTGTTAAGTCCCGTGCGTGCTCCATAAAACTGACGTCGCTCTTCTTATTCACGCCACGGAACTTCAATCTATAAGTTTCGGGTTGCAGTTCGTAGGCCCGGAGCACAGCCTCCTTCACCAGTCCATACACTACACTCTCGTCCAGTGACAGTGCATCGTAGGCTTTCAACCCCTTACCCACTAGACATGATGAAACTAATGCTGCCCATTTAACCTCCGGCCAATCATACTCACGACACTTCTTTTCGAAACGAGCAAAAAACTCAGTCACTGCTGTCTCATCAAATGCGGGTACTAACTTAATTAAATGCGAAAGTGAGTCTGTAACCCGGTGCCCACCACCGAGATGACGCCCCGTGGTCTCTACTCTAGACTTCTCGACATCCATTTCAGCCTGGTACCTGGTTGCATCCTGATTGGCTTGGATTCTAGCAACCTCTATGTGTTCTATACTAGACTGTTGTCTCTCTTGCAACTTAAGCTTAGCTAGTTCTAGCTGAAATAACATCTCAGGAGACAGGCCTGGGGGGGGGAGAGCACAAATTGGGGGATCCACACCGAGACGTGTTTACGGGTAAGCCAGCTTGCCCTTGAGAACCCTCCTGCTGCATCGTGCTAAGACTCGCTGGCTGAGGGCCCAGCTCAGGGGTAGAGTGGAATGGAGGCTTGGAGGGAACCCCCCAAGACCCCACTCCACCCACCGCCCCATCGCCATCACCCAACAAACATGCCACCAAATTCTTCTTGGGCCAACTGTCAGGACAGTCCCGCCCCAAAACCGTGGCTAAACAGCGAAGACCGTAACAATCAATAGCCTGCAGGCGCTGTTCGGTCAAAGGTGTCTGCAAAAATGCCCGGGCATCCCTCTCTCCACTTATAACACTCCCCTCCCTAAACATCTGTTGTACTTGCTGGTTACTAGGCTGTACCGTGTTATCCTCCCCCGTAAATGATGAGTCATTAGACATAGTGCTGGTTATACAATTGCTGTTCATAAAAAAAAAGAAGTGCTTATTACTAATTGCAGTCTCGACTCACAAAATGTTAAAGATGCTTGAATGACTCTACTCTAGACACCCCCAACGAAACAATCTGCAAGTCCACCAATACAATAATGACACAATAAAAATTCCTCCAATATGCAAGAAAATTCTAGCCAGCTCTACTAGGTAGCATAGAATAGTTCTCCAAAAAACATGTGATAGGATACTACTGAATCTTGTGCAAGGTCGCCATTTTGTTACGGCTGGATCGGCAATACATATTCGGGATTCTTGATCGTAGGACAGAAATGGCTTATGTGACAACGACACGCTCGATTCCAGTCCCAAATACTATATGCTCCAGACAACAAAAGCACCAACGCCCTACAGAGTTATCGTCTATGGTAACGAGGTACCTTAACTCGGCGAAAGTGTACAACAGGGGTAGGCTATGAGGCTAAACTCCCTCAGACATTTATAGGTTACGTTATGACTAAAGAAATGCAATACTCAAGAAACTACGTTAATATTAAGCCTCTAATAATGTAGAATAGAAGCAGGCTAAAGGTATGACAGTGAAATGCTAAATGACAAATGTACACGCCTACTTGAAAGCGCGTGCACTAGAATAACTGTCCCCTACTAACATGCACTAGCATGTAGCATACAAGATGTTCATGATCCAGTAGATACCTAATAATACACATGGAAGGAACATAAACAGTAGTCACTTATTATAAGAATGAATCTATACTTGGAATAACTAAAAGGTTGCAGGCAACAGTACTGCGCCGGTAGCCTACTACCGCATAGGCTACTTCGCTTCTCTCACTCTGTCTCCCCTCTGAGTCTGTATGCGCCCTACGCAACAGAACTCCGGACACAGCAGCAAAACGACAGTGCAGTTAATTGATACATGAAAGTATTAATAGTGTTGTCTTGTGTGTGAGTAATGTGTACTGTAAAGTGTTACATACATAAACTTAAAGAGAGCTGCAATGCATAGTAAAATAAAGATATCACCCACTCATCATCCCCATGTGTTCTAGCTAGCAGGCCAAGTCACAGGAACAACGAGTCCCAGCACCGAAAGCGAGAACCCAGGAAAAGACTGCAGAGAACACAAGGACAGATAAATTACGTTACTCTACTATACCGGCACTACGAGCGAGCTGTAGTCTCTGGTACTGCACTCGCTCCTGGCTCGGTAGGCAAATCAAGGCTAAGTCCTCGCCCCTCTACAGACAACTCCTGGGCATGGTCGGGCTCTTACACATGGCACTAGTCTAGTCACAAATTGGATGATGAGCTGGGCATATAACTCGTGAACATGTAGAACGTTCACCAACTATCCTCATCAAGAAGATCGCTGTTCACATTAACCCCTTAAATCTAATACATGTAAATATATGCTTGTCCTAAGAGTAATACGAGAGGTGAGTGCTGAAACTCCTTTAGGACCTCAAGGGAAGGGTATGCATTTAAATAGAGAGAAGAATGAAATGAGAGTAATGTCGTCAGAGAGAAAGAGTGCAACCGTGAGAAATTGGGAGAGAGGGCAAGGGATGTTAGAATCTCAAAGGTTCTAGGCAACCTGGTCATAGAGCACACAGCGAGCCTCCAGGCAATGTGCAGTACGACAACATGGGCAGCCCAGGCAGCACAGGCAGGCGGCAATGGACTACCAACCCTGTCGCGCCTAGCTATAAGCGCAAGGCTGCCAACCAGTCCATACGTCTGGCAACCACCCCTCCGGCAGCGCGGCGCGCTGCTACCCTCTCGCTCTGAAGACTAACTCACTCTCTCTCTCTAAACTCCTATTGTCTTATCTATCAACTTCTCTATTGATACTACATATTAAATGGAAGGTCTCGACATGGCTTAAAACAAAACCCACCACTGGTTAGCACATGACGAGACCTTTGCAGAGATACAAAGAACATAGTTATACGTTGTCACACTCAATATAAGCAGCCAGCACGGCACAGCGGCACAGCGGCACCGCACCGCGGCGGCACAGTGGAGTACCAAGGAGTACAATCAGGTTAAGTTGCCACGCACTGGGTGCGTCACAATATATATATATATATATATATATATATATATATATATATATATATATATACAGTATATATATATATATATATAACAGTATATATTATATATATGTTTTCGTTTCCTCGCTAGACCTCCATCAAGCTTAGAAAAACACCCCTAGACCCCCTTTCAAGGTAAATTTGTAAATTTTTCGGAAGAAAAATGTTCCGGCCAAAGGCCGGTTCCTTCTAAAATTAGAGGCTCCCTTTCGCTTGCAAGGAAAAAATAAACATCTAAAGGACACGAAAGGTCTTGATATTGAAAAAAAAAGGAGGCGAAAGGTCTCAAAATCGCCAAACTAAAGGAACGAACGTCTTAAAACCTCAAAACTAATAGGCTATGCTAAACATGAGGGGAAAGGGGGTCCATAAAAAGTGAGTACTACCCCCATAAAATTATACTGAAAGATTCTGAGTCAGCAGGTGATAAGATGTAATAATGCCACCAACAGTGTGTGCTGCAGATATCAGAACAGACAACCCAAAGAGTGTATACCTACTGCCAAGGTATATATACTGTATATACAATAGACAAAAGGTGTATTATATAAGTTACAAGAGAGAGAGAGAGAGAGAGAGAGAAGTGATCAAACAGAAAGAGTGTTGTTGTAGTTGTTGGTGATACAATAATAAAACAGCCATCATACACGAGCCAACCCGTCCCCCATTCACTTATTGACAAAACGCCAGCCCCCAAAATACGAGTAGAACAATGGCCTAACCTCCACCCCGACCATATAGCAGCAGCAAAGAGTGATATATATATATATATATATATATACCAGGCACAGAGGAACAAAAGAGTGTGTGTGTGTGTGTGTGGGGGGGGGGGGGACAATATATTCCCTGCAGCCCTATTCTGACTGCAATATATTCCCTGCAGCCCTATTCTGACTGCAATATATTCCCTGCAGCCCTATTCTGACTGCAATATATTCCCTGCAGCCCTATTCTGACTGCAATCATATTATTAATGCATCCGATAATCAGCTTGGAATCACTCGATTGGATTCAAAATATGCCAAAAATGTACAAATTTATCTTGAAGGAGGGTCTTGGGGGTTGTATTTTTATAGATTGATGAAGGTCTAGGGAGGAAACAAAAAATGAATAAATAAGGAAAAAAATACATCCTGTGACGTCATAGGAGTGTAAGTCCACCATCCAGTCCAGGATGAGGATACTCCTGTGACGTCACTATGACGTCACAGGTCCGGTGTAGACGCTCCACAAAATCCTTTATACCATTGTTAATAATTATTTCAGTGCCACTGCATTTTTCAAGATAGTTATGTGCAGGTTGGCGATTATTATTCCATGTTTATCTCAACCCATGCACCACCACCTTTAAGGGGAGATTTGCACTTGAGGGATTTTTTTCTTTACCCCTTTCTCCCTCATGTTTAGCCCCATTGCTTTTGAGATTGTAACCACATTCGCCCCATTACTTTAGCGATTTTAAGAACTTTCATCCCATTTCTGACAATTTTAAGACCTTTCATGCCATTTAGGTGTCGATTTCTTCCTGGCGAGCGATAGCGAGCCTGTAATTTAAGAGGACATTTTTCTACCGAAAAATGTACAAATTTATCTTGAAAGGGGGTGACGGGGGTTTAATTTTAAGCTTGATGGAGGTTAAGATAATAAACTAAAAACCTCCCCATAAAGCCATACGATCTTTCCATCTAAGTTGCACCAAATAAACTGTATGTGTGTTGAGGCACGTGGGGTATGTATGCGAGTTTATATATATATATATATATAATAGTGGGAGGGCTTGGCAAGGGATCTGCCAGTATCACACGGTCATCATAGCTCTTTTATACATTTTGGACAGACGTTATCTTAAACTAGGGCGTAATTGTCTTTCCACTTTCGACCCATTAGTTTAACACGTTAAGAGCAGCCTAGGCGGTATATAATATGTAGCCACCAGCGGGGTGATTTTACCCAAAATAGGGCTGTTTACGTGATCATTTTCATGCCTAAATAAGACCCAGAGCGTAAAACAAGTATCTATCCCTGAAAGGCATAAACAGAGCTTTCCAATGACACCACAACGATCCTTGTATGACCGCTAGTTTTCTTGCAACAACCGCGCAACACGAGTGCAAAAACCATGTAATTCGGTACTTTCTCCATACATTTCACTATGTAGCGAGTGTGAGAGGGTGAGGAGGGTGAGATTCATGTCAGTTGGTCCGCCGCGGTGGTCTGGAGCAGTCATACGCTCGCTACTCTCCTGCCACCACTTGTCTCTCTCTCTCAGCAACATTACGTGCTGAAATTGCCACACGACCTATGTCGCGCGCCGCCACATAGTCCAAATTTATTTCACTCGACTTATGTTGCGCGCCGCCAATAAGGGGTTAAGCCCATTCGCCCCCTTTTATCAGGTAATTACTGTTATGGGGAGGCGATTATTATTATTATTTTTATTTAGGGGTAAACATACGGTGCTCGAACGTTGTAAACAATAAAAACCCTCAATAATGATCAAACAAAAAACACACAAACAATAATCATAAGATCAGCAAGTATTAAAGTAGGAAATGTATATAAATATATTATTAGTTGATAATGTGAGTATATATATATATATATATATATATATATATATATATACCGTTCATTCCCACACTTTCTTCTAGTTAATTTGAAGAATTGATAATGTAATATACTTGTGATCATGTTTCGGAGTTAATCCTTTACAAGTCACGGCGCATGATGGTAATTTGCCAGCTGAGTGACTTGGCCAAGGATCAAATATTGTATTGTCATGGTGAACAAGATGGAGAACCTTGCCAGATTATGTTTTTTAACTGTGTTGGTGTTGTAATGGTTTAGGTGCTTATGTTCTGGGTGTGGTGTCCCGAGTTGGAATCCCGGGAGGACCATATGCTTTCATTAGTTTATTCAAGTGCATTGGGGTTTGTAATTGATGATTAATGTTAAGAACGGGGTGTTACTTAATGCTCGCAATATTGTCAGATGTATTCAAGTAATCCCTTCCATATTTAAGGGGAAATTCCCACGCCAAGGATTTTTTTCGGGACACCTTTCTCCCTCATGTTTAGCCCCATTGCTTTTGAGTTTGTATGACGTTCGCCTGGGCATTAATATAGAGATTTCAGGAACTTTCGCCCCATTTATGTCAATGTTAAGACCTTTCGTGCCATTTAGGTGTCGATTTTTTCCTGGCGAGCGATAGCGAGCCTTGAATTTAAGAGGAATCAGGTCACTCTAGGGAACAAACTAAAAACCTGTTGTTTATGTTTTTAACTTTATTCTCGTCGGTATCATTACACGATGTTTGGCAGGGTATCAAGAATTTATGGGAGTTGAAAAGTGTATTATCTATTATCTATTTTGATTAACTTCACCACAACACCAAACACCTCCAATGAAATTAATGAAAGCACATGTGTGATCCACCAGGATTCGAACCCGGGTTATCACACACCGATTTTTGACACCTTAACCATTACACCACCAAGACGGTTAAAGGTTTGTGCACACGCCTACGACTTATTTTCCATTCTCGAATACTGGATATTAATCTAATCATGTTCATACTCCCACCGCACCATAGTAGCCTAAGGTTTAAGTGAGAGGAAAGAATATTCATGGGGCACAGATCATAATTATAGACTGTAGATCATACCTCAGTGGTAGATTGTATGTTGATAGGCTCATTCACCAGGTAGATACAAATATTTATGCAAATTCATGAAGTACAAGTATTTGGTGCAGATAGATGAACTCCCACGGCGAGTAAGAGACATGAGGGACATCTCGTTAGACAACTTCAAGAGAGCCCTAGATGTCGAACTGCAAAAAGTGCCAGACGAGCCTATCCTCGCAAAGGAGCGAGCTGTCGCTTCAAACAGTCTACTGCACCAGATCACCACCCATAACGAGGGGCGTCGCGCTCCTTGGTGCCGCTAGAAGAGCGGCGAACACATCAAAAGGTATCAAAAGGTAAAGGTTTGGGAGGTTTCTTATTCGTGATAGATTATTGGATGATTCTGATAAGCCCCGTCAAGACTATCTGTTATACTGTACTATGTTACGAGATTTGACCTTAACCCCTTCTCTACCGACAACATCCTCTTCATTGTATTCTGCAACAATTAGGCGATCATATTCAGCTTTGGAAGGACGTCTATCTCAATAATCCTTCTAGCTACTCTACTGTATATCCTTCAAAGCTTAAGGGGAGGTATTTAGTGTGTTCCCTAGACCTCCATCAAGCTTAAAATTACACCCCCTTGAGTCCCTTTCAAGATAAATTTGTACATTTTTCGGTAGAAAAATTTCCCGGCCGAAGGCCGGTTCCTCTTAATTACAGGCTCGCTATCGCTCGCCAGGATAAAATCGACACCTGAATGGCACGAAAGGTCTTAATATGGGGTGAAAGTTCTTAAAACGCTAAACTAATGGGGCAAACGTTTTATAATATCAACAGCAATGGGGCTAAACATGAGGGAGAAAGGGGTCAAGAAAAACTCCCTCAAGTGGAGATCTCCCCTTAATAAAATCGCCAAAATGCAGCTGAAATGTAAACAATAAGACGTCATAGGTAACGAAGGTGTTAAATTGGTTATCTCTAACAAGGGTCATCTGTAGGATAATTATTAGGAGATATACTACTAAGTTCGAAATTCTAATCTGGAGAATCACATGCTTAATTAATTTCGTTTAGGTGTTATTTTGGTGTTAAGAACGATTTTATAAAGTTTATATAATTTATTGAACGTTCATTGGTAATCTCTAATACGCCCACGCTCAATTCCAGTGTATTGTAAAACCAAATCCAGTTATCTTTGGCGACTAAAATTTCCCATTGGGCCTTTATAGCGATTCCGTGGATGATGTGTAAATGGTGGAATTGCAGTCTAGCAGGCCATTGGCAGTTTCCACCTTACTGCCTCAAAATCCGGCCAAAACCACAATTGTCTCTTTAGAATCTGTACCTGTTGTTGTCGGCCGATTTGATGGTTGTGTGGTTGTGGTTGTGGTGATGCTATTGCTTGTAGTGGTGGTGGTAGTGGTAGTGGTGTGTTGGTGTTGGTAGTAGTAGTGGTAGTGGTAATATGGTAGGGGTTGTGGTAGTAGTAGTGGTGTGTGGGGTGCCAGAGACAAAACTAAGGTGGGATAGGGTTGGTTGGCTTGATGGGATTGGAAACTGGCTTGTGCTTTGGGATATAGTGGTTACTGTTGTTGTTGTTGTTATTGTTATTAGTTGGTGTTAGTTGTAAGATTTTGCATCACAAGACTTGCTCAAAATTTTTAATGATGTGAAAGTTAGGGCTACCAGCGATGATGTTTGGGTAGTGCTTCCAGCCTTCCACACATTTTTACTTTTACCTTAACCTTTTGTTTCACAGACCTAGGTCTATATAGCTGAAAAATCATAAGAATTGCCCACTCAGGGTGTCTGGGAATTTAAAAGTCCCCCCGCTGTTTAGGGGTTAATTAGGCTTCCTCCTCAAATGAGTAAAATTATCCCACCCTTCTAGAATATCAGCACTGAGGACTGGTTCGTATAATATTATATGTTATTATTATTAAAATTATTATATTATCATTATTATTATTATTATTATTATTATTATTAATATGCAGGGTGTCAAACCGGAGCAATTTTGTTGGAAGACTTGAATGAAAATGAGAAGAAGACAAGAAAATCAAATATTAGTTTGGTAACAGAGTTGTAGACATGTGGAATAGGCTATCAGGTAATATGGTAGGATCGAGAACGATAGGGAGCTTTAAGATAAAATTAGATAGGCATATGACGAGATGGGTTGGGTGTGAGGAGGGATCTGCCGGGTGTGGGCTAATCGGCTTTCTGCATACTCTTATGTTCTTAAATAGTGTTGTTTTGGCCATTATTATCACTTCTAAAGACAACATTTGAACTATAAACCCAATGTTATCTTGCATACACAATACTAGAAAGAATTAATCGTGTTCGTTTAAGGGAGCCCACCTCGCTTGTTTTCTCTTTCTCTCCCTCTCTATTTTGCTTGTATCCATTCGGCCCCATTCAGCCTACTGTTTAAGCGTTTACCCCCATCCAGGTGTCAATATTTTCCTGGTGAGCGGTAGCGAGCCAGCATATATATATATATATACGGTATATATATATATATATATATATATATATATATATATATATATATATATATTTGTTTTGATAGCAAGCTAGATTTGTACATTTTTCGATGGAAAAATGTCTCCGGCAAAGCCGGATTTCTCCATACAATGCTGGAGGAAGATATCGACACCTGGATGGGGATAAACGTCTTAAAACAGTTGGCTGAATGGGGCCGAATGGATACAAGCCAGGGAAAGAGAGACAAGGAGAGAAAGATATAAACAAAGCCAGTGACCCCCCCTTATCACCCGGGGTTTATACTGTATATTGGTGATGGCATGTATATCCGTGCCTTGTATTGACAGGGTGGTGTGACGGCAGCAAGTAGAGTGATAGTGATGGGTTGGGGGGGGGTGGGGGGGGGTAGTTTATGCTATTAAAGTTCGACTATCCGTACCCATGACAGGCAACACACTTAATAGTTAGCCTAATCTTCCATATTGCACTCAAACCAAATCTATACTATATGCATGTATTATAAATACTGTATACGTGTGTACAGCATATATATATATTATATATAATATATATATATATAGAGAGAGAGAGAGAGAGAGAGAGAGAGAGAGAGAGAGAATTAATGTAGGATTATTATTGTGTGTACCAGTCTATTAGAGTCAATTAGACGAGGTTGTGGTGTTGCCATATGTAAGACTGGTCGGTAGTGGGTTGCAGAAAGTGAGTTGCAGGAGGGTGAGAGTCTGTTTTGGTTGACAGCGCAACTATTCCCAGGAAGATTGTGTCTACTTTGTTTTCATAGTAGTCACGTTGCTTATCTTCGGTTGTCTTGTGTACAGTCGCGCTAATAAGTCATGTCCCAGCTAGCATTGCGTTTGGCTTGCTCTGTGCTGTATTAATGTATGTCAGATGTGAATAGGGTGGGTTATTGTAGGAACATGTTTGTATATTTCACTCGATATGAAGAAATCAAGCTTAGATATTGCTGATACTAATTATTGATCAAAACATACTTGGTGCCGAGACTGTACAGTCGCCTAAATAAATGATGTCGCGGCACTAAGTATATTTCGATAAATAATTGGTATCAGCACTAGCTAAGCATTAATGTCTGTCAGATGTTGAATAGGGTGTGTGCAGTTATGCCTTTTGCCTCCCTCAATCACATACAAAAAAATAAATAAATCATCATTTCGAGTGAGATATGCAAACATGTTCCTATTTTTACAGACCCTATTCAACATCTGACAGACATTAATACAGCACACAGCGAGAAAAACGTAATGACAGTGAAGACTCGACTTATTTTGCCAACAGTACAGTCGGCCTAATAAGTGATATCTCGGCACCAATTATGTTTTGATCAATAATTGGTCTCAGCAATATTGACACGTGAGTTCTTCTGTTTGAGTGAGATGCGGTATACAGACATGTTCCTACACGTACCCACCTTATTCAATAGCTAACAGAGAGAGAGAGAGAGAGAGAGAGAGAGAGAGAGAGAGAGAGAGAGAGCGAGCGAGAGAGACGTGAGTGAATGAGAGAGAGTAAGGTGACGACGAACACATAACTGCGCAGCGTTGAGTGAGGGTTTGGGGGGGTGGGGTGGGGGGGGGGGGGTGTACACTGCATTCCTACCTACCCTTCACACAGCCACACTTTCGTCACATCACTATAGTCGGTTTCATTTCAGCTGGCGGTAAATTGGCATGTCCTCACCTATACTTCGGTATTATCATATTTTGGCTGGTAATTCAAGATCACGCAAATACAGCGTGTGTGCGCATGTGTATACCGGTATATATATATATATATATATATATATATATATATATATATATATATATATATATATATATATATATATTACACACAGTATATACTGTATAATTATATATATACGGTATATATATAATTTTTTATTTTTTTATTTATTTATATATCTAAATCTTTTATCCTATCATACCCTAAACTAATGATGGCTGACAACGAATACGAAGGGCAGTGTATATTAATTATTTATAAATTGAGCAGGAACTAAAACATATTTTCACACGTTTGATATGTGATAGTATATGAATGTTAAAGCTAAATTAAAATGTATAGAGTTTAAGTTAAATCTTTAACCCATTTCCTGCGGGAGACGTTCCCGAACGCCATTGAGAATTTACATCAATTTTACAGGCTTTTAAAGCCTCTTAAAGCCTGTAGAATCGAGTACGAGGGCGCGGGAGCGTGACAGGCCACACTTCTTTCCCCCAGCCAGGTGGCCGCGGCACTGAGGGCTCTGAGTCAGAGTCTCACGAGATATTCAGTGCTGCCAAAGGCAAATGTAGCGCGACATTAGCGATAATTGCTCATTTTAGCGAACGTCTATGGTACGGTAGCGCTGCAGGTGAACCCCGCGCACTACGAAGATCATTTTGGTGTACTTTTGAAGCGATTTTCTTCTAGTTTTTGGCGGAATACATTTCAATTCATTCAGACACTTGCATAATCAATCAGGAGTGCTTGAATGAGCCCTAATATGGCGTAAATATGCCCGCAGCCAAAGTGTTAATGATAATTTTCGTTCGTTAATTTGAGTATTGATGGAAAAGACAAGACATCAAAATTTGTATAGGTTTAATAAGTAACCATAAGACTGAAACACGCACGCACACACCCACACACACCCACCCACCCACCCACATCCACCCACCCACACACCCACATCCACCCACCCACCCACACACACACACACACACACACACACACACACACACACACCAACATCCACCCACCCACACACACACACACATCCACCCACCCACATCCACCCACCCACACACACCCACATCCACCCACCCACACACACCCACATCCACCCACCCACACACACACACACACACACACACCCACATCCACCCACCCCCACACACACACACACACACCCACCCACACACACACACACCCACCCACCAATCCACCCACACACACCCACCCACCCACCCACACACACACACATCCACCCACCCACACACCCACCCACCCCCACACACACACCCACCCATCCACCCACACACACCCACACCCACCCATCCACCCACACACACCCACCCACCCTCACACACACACACACACACACAGCCCGTAGCCTAGTAGGTAGAGCTCTCGTCTCACACACGTGGGGTCGGGGGTTCAATCCCCGGCCGGGCGGAGACAAATTGGGCTTGTCTCCTTTCATGTGTTAGCCTCAGTTCACCTAGCTGTAAATAGGTACCTGGAATAAGTGGACGACGTTGTGACGTCCCATCTGGGGTTGGCAAAAATGGTACAAGGTGAGATGGGTATCATATGGTTCACCTAAGCTGATGGCTACCTAAGCCTTCGGGCGAGACGGTACCGTCTATAGTGAGAATGATACCATACAGATCCACCCTAAGCCTTCGTTTCCGATGTCGCCAATTGGATAAAATACAGACTACACACACATCCACAGCCATTCCAACAGTACATAAAACACTTAACATGCATTTCACGCAATACATTCCCAGTTAAGGAGGCGCGATAATAATGAGCTTAGCTCGCATTGCGTGGATTCCCCTTGACGAACAAGTATCTGAGTAACTGAGTAACTGAGTAACACACGGATTTAAGTGGAAGGGAATTTGACTGGGCAGGAATTCGAGTTTATAGATATTTTTGACATACATTTCAGAAAACATTGAAGCCAGGCATGATTTTTGGGAGGTCTGAAAGTTGAGTCGCCCGTGTTTACTGTGTGAGAGAAAACACGTTGGTGGTGACTTCAAACAGCTGGAAGAGAGAGAGAGAGAGTGTGAGTGTGAGTGTGTGAGAGAGAGAGAGAGTGAGAGTGAGTGAGAGAGAGAGTGTGTGAGTGACAGAGAGAGTGTGTGTGAGAGAGAGAGAGTGAGTGAGAGAGAGAGTGTGTGAGTGACAGAGAGTGTGTGAGAGTGAGTGAGAGAGAGTGTGTGTGAGTGACAGAGAGAGAGAGAGAGAGACTGTGAGTGTGAATGTGAGAGAGAGAGAGTGTGTTACACTGAGTTATAAGGAATAGTTAGCATCTCGGAACCTCTGCGGTCCATTCCGAGGAGATACTCGAAGTGGAAGGAAAGAGACTGTTTAGTGCACTACACTCTTTACAAAGTGTGCAAAATACCGGTACTATCTACTCTCTTCTTGAACTGCTCTACTGAAGAACTATTTACAAAGTCGGAGGGTAGTTTGTTCCAGGTAAAACAGATCTTATATGTGAAAATGTTTCCACAAATACTAGTGCTGAACCTTTTCAATTCTAATTTCCAGCCATGGTTGCGTGTTGTATTCATATTGAGGCTAAACATTTTGCTATAATCCACGTTGTCAAACCTATGAAGTATTTGTTTGTAACTTCAATGAGCTGACCTCGTAGTCTGCGTGTCTCCAACGGGAAGAGATCAAGAGCTCTCAACTCGTGAAAAAAAATCCTTCAAGTGGAAATCTCCCCTATTATGCAGTGCAACCCTACAGTGCCCCCGTGGAACCCGAAGACGGAGAGGCAGCAGTGAATATGATCGATCACTGCCAGGGAAAGTTGGGGTGGTGGGATCAGGGGCTTGTATCCATTCGGCCCCATTTAGCCTACCGGTACTGTTTTAAGACGGCTTGTATCCATTCGGTCCCAGTTAAGACGTTTACCCCCATCCATGCGTCAATATTTTCCTGGCGAGCGGTAGCGAGCCAGCATATATATATATTTGTTTCGACAGCAAGCTTAATTTGTACATTTTTCGATAGAAAAAAAATTCCGGCGAAGCCGGATTTCTCCATACAATGCTGGCTCGCTTTCGCTCGCCAGGAATAAATCGACATCTAGATGGGGATAAACGTCTTAAAACAGTTGGCTGAATGGGGCCCAATGGATACAAGCCAGAGAAACAGGCAGCAGTGAATATGATCGGTCACTGCCAGGGAAGTCGGGGTGGTGGTGGGATCAGGGGCGAGATTCATAGACACAAACGAGGATAAAACCAGTAACCATGGCTAGGGGGCCTGCTCTGTGCTGTATTAATGTCTGTCAGATGTTGAATAGGGTGGGTAAGTGTAGGGACATGTTTGTATATCTCACTCAAGCTAATAAGTCATGTCCTAGTTGTCATTACGTTTGGCCTGCTCTGTGCTGTATTAATGTCTGTCAGATGTTGAATAGGGTGGGTAAGTGTAGGGACATGTTTGTATATCTCACTCAAGCTAACAAGTCACGTCCTAGTTGTCATTACGTTTGGCTTGCTCTGTGCTGTATTAATGTCTGTCAGATGTTGAATAGGGTGGGTAAGTGTAGGGACATGTTTGTATATCTCACTCAAGCTAATAAGTCATGTCCTAGTTGTCATTACGTTTGGCTTGCTCTGTGCTGTATTAATGTCTGTCAGATGTTGAATAGGGTGGGTAAGTGTAGGGACATGTTTGTATATCTCACTCAAGCTAATAAGTCATGTCCTAGTTGTCATTACGTTTGGCTTGCTCTGTGCTGTATTAATGTCTGTCAGATGTTGAATAGGGTGGGTAAGTGTAGGGACATGTTTGTATATCTCACTCAAGCTAATAAGTCACGTCCTAGTTGTCATTACGTTTGGCTTGCTCTGTGCTGTATTAATGTCTGTCAGATGTTGAATAGGGTGGGTAAGTGTAGGGACATGTTTGTATATCTCACTCAAGCTAATAAGTCATGTCCTAGTTGTCATTACGTTTGGCTTGCTCTGTGCTGTATTAATGTCTGTCAGATGTTGAATAGGGTGGGTAAGTGTAGGGACATGTTTGTATATCTCACTCAAGCTAATAAGTCATGTCCTAGTTGTCATTACGTTTGGCTTGCTCTGTGCTGTATTAATGTCTGTCAGATGTTGAATAGGGTGGGTAAGTGTAGGGACATGTTTGTATATCTCACTCAAGCTAATAAGTCATGTCCTAGTTGTCATTACGTTTGGCTTGCTCTGTGCTGTATTAATGTCTGTCAGATGTTGAATAGGGTGGGTAAGTGTAGGGACATGTTTGTATAATCTCACTCAAGCTAATAAGTCATGTCCTAGTTGTCATTACGTTTGGCTTGCTCTGTGCTGTATTAATGTCTGTCAGATGTTGAATAGGGTGGGTAAGTGTAGGGACATGTTTGTATAATCTCACTCAAGCTAATAAGTCATGTCCTAGTTGTCATTACGTTTGGCTTGCTCTGTGCTGTATTAATGTCTGTCAGATGTTGAATAGGGTGGGTAAGTGTAGGGACATGTTTGTATATCTCACTCAAGCTAATAAGTCATGTCCTAGTTGTCATTACGTTTGGCTTGCTCTGTGCTGTATTAATGTCTGTCAGATGTTGAATAGGGTGGGTAAGTGTAGGGACATGTTTGTATATCTCACTCAAGCTAATAAGTCATGTCCCAGCTGTCATTACGTTTGGCTTGCTCTGTGCTGTATTAATGTCTGTCAGTTGTTGAATAGGGTGGGTAAGTGTAGGGACATGTTTGTATATCTCACTCAAGCTAATAAGTCATGTCCCAGCTGTCATTACGTTTGGCCTGCTCTGTGCTCTATTAATGTCTGTCAGATGTTGAATAGGGTGGGTAAGTGTAGGGACATGTTTGTATAATCTCACTCAAGCTAATAAGTCATGTCCCAGCTGTCATTACGTTTGGCTTGCTCTGTGCTGTATTAATGTCTGTCAGATGTTGAATAGGGTGGGTAAGTGTAGGGACATGTTTGTATATCTCACTCAAGCTAATAAGTCACGTCCTAGTTGTCATTACGTTTGGCTTGCTCTGTGCTCTATTAATGTCTGTCAGATGTTGAATAGGGTGGGTAAGTGTAGGGACATGTTTGTATATCTCACTCAAGCTAATAAGTCATGTCCTAGTTGTCATTACGTTTGGCCTGCTCTGTGCTGTATTAATGTCTGTCAGATGTTGAATAGGGTGGGTAAGTGTAGGGACATGTTTGCATATCTCACTCAAGCTAATAAGTCATGTCCTAGTTGTCATTACGTTTGGCTTGCTCTGTGCTGTATTAATGTCTTTCAGATGTTGAATAGGGTGGGTAAGTGTAGGGACATGTTTGTATATCTCACTCAAGCTAATAAGTCATGTCCTAGTTGTCATTACGTTTGGCCTGCTCTGTGCTCTATTAATGTCTGTCAGATGTTGAATAGGGTGGGTAAGTGTAGGGACATGTTTGCATATCTCACTCAAGCTAATAAGTCATGTCCTAGTTGTCATTACGTTTGGCTTGCTCTGTGCTGTATTAATGTCTGTCAGTTGTTGAATAGGGTGGGTAAGTGTAGGGACATGTTTGTATATCTCACTCAAGCTAATAAGTCATGTCCTAGTTGTCATTACGTTTGGCCTGCTCTGTGCTGTATTAATGTCTGTCAGATGTTGAATAGGGTGGGTAAGTGTAGGGACATGTTTGTATAATCTCACTCAAGCTAATAAGTAATGTCCCAGCTGTCATTACGTTTGGCTTGCTCTGTGCTGTATTAATGTCTGTCAGATGTTGAATCGGGTGGGTAAGTGTAGGGACATGTTTGTATAATCTCACTCAAGCTAATAAGTCATGTCCCAGCTGTCATTACGTTTGGCTTGCTCTGTGCTGTATTAATGTCTGTCAGATGTTGAATAGGGTGGGTAAGTGTAGGGACATGTTTGTATAATCTCACTCAAGCTAATAAGTCATGTCCCAGCTGTCATTACGTTTGGCTTGCTCTGTGCTGTATTAATGTCTGTCAGTTGTTGAATAGGGTGGGTAAGTGTAGGAACATGTTTGTATATCTCACTCAAGCTAATAAGTCATGTCCCAGCTGTCATTACGTTTGGCTTGCTCTGTGCTGTATTAATGTCTGTCAGATGTTGAATAGGGTGGGTAAGTGTAGGGACATGTTTGTATATCTCACTCAAGCTAATAAGTCATGTCCCAGCTGTCATTACGTTTGGCTTGCTCTGTGCTGTATTAATGTCTGTCAGATGTTGAATAGGGTGGGTAAGTGTAGGGACATGTTTGTATATCTCACTCAAGCTAATAAGTCATGTCCTAGTTGTCATTACGTTTGGCCTGCTCTGTGCTGTATTAATGTCTGTCAGATGTTGAATAGGGTGGGTAAGTGTAGGGACATGTTTGTATATCTCACTCAAGCTAATAAGTCATGTCCTAGTTGTCATTACGTTTGGCCTGCTCTGTGCTGTATTAATGTCTGTCAGATGTTGAATAGGGTGGGTAAGTGTAGGAACATGTTTGTATATCTCACTCAAGCTAATAAGTCACGTCCTAGTTGTCATTACGTTTGGCTTGCTCTGTGCTGTATTAATGTCTGTCAGATGTTGAATAGGGTGGGTAAGTGTAGGGACATGTTTGTATATCTCACTCAAGCTAATAAGTCATGTCCTAGTTGTCATTACGTTTGGCCTGCTCTGTGCTCTATTAATGTCTGTCAGATGTTGAATAGGGTGGGTAAGTGTAGGGACATGTTTGCATATCTCACTCAAGCTAATAAGTCATGTCCTAGTTGTCATTACGTTTGGCTTGCTCTGTGCTGTATTAATGTCTGTCAGTTGTTGAATAGGGTGGGTAAGTGTAGGGACATGTTTGTATATCTCACTCAAGCTAATAAGTCATGTCCTAGTTGTCATTACGTTTGGCTTGCTCTGTGCTGTATTAATGTCTGTCAGTTGTTGAATAGGGTGGGTAAGTGTAGGGACATGTTTGCATATCTCACTCAAGCTAATAAGTCATGTCCTAGTTGTCATTACGTTTGGCTTGCTCTGTGCTGTATTAATGTCTGTCAGATGTTGAATAGGGTGGGTAAGTGTAGGGACATGTTTGTATATCTCACTCAAGCTAATAAGTCATGTCCCAGCTGTCATTACGATTGGCTTCCTCTGTGCTGTATTAATGTCTGTCAGATGTTGAATAGGGTGGGTAAGTGTAGGAACATGGTTGTATATCTCACTCGACATGAAGACACGAAGCTTAGATATTGCTGATACCAATTATTGATCGAAACATACTCAACTAACGAAACTAATTAACCTCACACTAATTATTCACTAGGTTAGTCAAATAGCCTCGTTATCCTAAATACCAGTGAAACATCTAGTAATAGGATTATAGACACCGGGGGAGGGAGATCCACCGAGCTGTATTAAGGGGAGATTTCCACTCGAGGGATTTTTTTCTTTACCCCTTTCTCCCTCATGTTTAGCCCCATTGCTTTTGAGATTTTAAGACGTTCGCCCCATTAGTTTGGTGATTTTAAGAACTTTCACCCCCTTTATGTAACTTTTAAGACCTTTCGTCCCATTTAGGTGTCGATTTTTTCCTGGCGAGCGATAGCGAGCCTGTAATTTAAGAGTAACCGGCCTTCGGCCGGGAAATTTTTCTACCGAAAAATTTACAAATTTACCTTGAAAGGGGGTCATGGGGGTGTAATTTTAAGCTTGATGAAAACGTAGGGAACAAACTAAATACCTCCCTTTAAGCGTAACTAATTACCTCGAGGTTGGCTAATAATCCCATGCTACCACATACGTTGGTATCGGTATTTTAGCAGCACTACTTGTCATTAAACAAAATAGTACCGTACGAAACAGCACATAACATCACTAACACAACACAACACTTGGCAAGATAACATAGGAACATCACAGCACATCACAACACAACACTTGGCAAGATAACATAGGAACATCACAGCACATCACAACACAACACTTGGCAAGATAACATAAGAACGTCACCGCACATCACAACACAACACTTGGCAAGATAACATAGGAACGTCACAGCACAATACCTTGGCAAGACAACATGCAACCTAGGAACATCACAACACAATACTTGGCAAGACAACCTAGGAACATCACAACACAATACTTGGCAAGACAACATAGGAACATCACAACAAGACAACATAGGAACATCACAACACAATACTTGGCAAGACAACCAAGGAACATCACAACACAATACTTGGCAAGACAACATAGGAACATCACAACACAATACTTGGCAAGACAACATAGGAACATCACAACACAATACTTGGCAAGACAACATAGGAACATCACAACACAATACTTGGCAAGACAACCTAGGAACATCACAACACAATACTTGGCAAGACAACATAGGAACATCACAACACAATACTTGGCAAGACAACATAGGAACATCACAACACAATACTTGGCAAGACAACATAGGAACATCACAACAAGACAACATAGGAACATCACACCACAATACTTGGCAAGACAACATAGGAACATCACAACACAATACTTGGCAAGACAACATAGGAACATCACAACACAATACTTGGCAAGACAACATAGGAACATCACAACAAGACAACATAGGAACATCACACCACAATACTTGGCAAGACAACCAAGGAACATCACAACACAATACTTGGCAAGACAACCAAGGAACATCACAACACAATACTTGGCAAGACAACATAGGAACATCACAACACAATACTTGGCAAGACAACATAGGAACATCACAACAAGACAACATAGGAACATCACAACACAATACTTGGCAAGACAACATAGGAACATCACAACAAGACAACATAGGAACATCACAACACAATACTTGGCAAGACAACATAGGAACATCACAACAAGACAACATAGGAACATCACACCACAATACTTGGCAAGACAACATAGGAACATCACAACACAATACTTGGCAAGACAACATAGGAACATCACAACACAATACTTGGCAAGACAACATAGGAACATCACAACAAGACAACATAGGAACATCACACCACAATACTTGGCAAGACAACATAGGAACATCACAACAAGACAACATAGGAACATCACAACAAGACAACATAGGAACATCACACCACAATACTTGGCAAGACAACATAGGAACATCACAACACAATACTTGGCAAGACAACATAGGAACATCACAACAAGACAACATAGGAACATCACACCACAATACTTGGCAAGACAACATAGGAACATCACAACACAATACTTGGCAAGACAACATAGGAACATCACAACAAGACAACATAGGAACATCACACCACAATACTTGGCAAGACAACCAAGGAACATCACAACACAATACGGTACTTGGCAAGACAACATAGGAACATCGCAAGACAACATGGGAACATCACAACTCAATACTTAAGGGGAGGCAGTTGGTTTTTCTAGTCCTCCTCCTCCCTCATGTCTACCCTATTAGTTATGAGATTTCAAGACATTCGCCCCATTAGTTTGGCGATTTTCAGACCTTTTGCCCCATTTCTTTGCCAATATTAAGACCTTTCGTGCCATTTAGGTGTTGATTTGTTTCCTGGCGAGCGATAGAGAGCCTGTATTTGAAGAGGAATCGGCCTTCGACCGGGAAATTGTTCTACCGAAAAATGTACACATTTATATCGAAGGGGGTCTTGTGGGTGTTTTTTGTGTTTTTAAAGTTTGATAGAGGTTTAGAGAGCAAACTAACCCCCCCCCCCCCCCCACCCCTCCCTCCTTAAACCATTGAGCCGAACCAGTAAATTATGCTGCACAATACCGTCTGAGCTCCCTTAGCAAGACAACACAGGAACATCACATAACAATACTCGGCAAGACAACACAGGAACATCACATAACAATACTCGGCAAGACAACACAGGAACATCACATAACAATACTCGGCAAGACAACACAGGAACATCACATAACAATACTCGGCAAGACAACACAGGAACATCACATAACAATACTCGGCAAGACAACACAGGAACATCACATAACAATACTCGGCAAGACAACACAGGAACATCACATAACAATACTCGGCAAGACAACACAGGAACATCACATAACAATACTCGGCAAGACAACACAGGAACATCACATAACAATACTCGGCAAGACAACACAGGAACATCACAGCCAGACATACCCTGAAGACGAGCGGCTTGGCAGGGGAGCAGGTCTGAATATGATCGATCAGTGGTGGGGAGGAGAGAATTCGGGGATCAGTGTTGGATTGACAGATACAGAGTTGGAGGAGAGACGAGCACGGTAGGAAAAACATGGGTAGGGGAAGATTTTGCTGACTTTTATATATTTTTTTTGGCAGACTCTTGGCCGCAATTGTCATCTGGAAGTATGTTACCGATTTATTTTGGTAGGTTTGCTTTTCTCGTGGTATATTGAGTTTCCGAATGTTGTTGTTACTGTTCCCCAGGCTGTCTGGCCGAGCAGCCCCAATGTCCCGAGCAAGGCCAAGGCCATAACCGAGCGCCCCCACAGACCCCTCCCCGCTTACCATTAATAAAGCCCAGGTGACCGAAGCCACTCCAAGGCGAGGAGCTGAGGAGGGTGCGGAAACGCCCAGAAAACCAAAGCCCCACCCAAGGCCCTGTGCCCCTCAGCAATTATGAAGGGAAAGTTAACGGGCAAAGGAAAAAATGTGACGCTTTGGCTCCCAGTCTGCCAACCTCTAGGTTGGCAGACTGGGAGGTCAATCCACGGAAGAGACGCCGTCACTTGAGATCATAGAAAATGTACACCGTAAGTAAAAGGAACAGCCAGAGTAAGCTATGGGTATGGCAGAGATTGCTCAGTTCTCACTCTGATAGACCAGCCCATCACCACATGACTAGAACCCAATCCTCTCAGCATCAGCTAGGAAAGGCCCTAGAAAGTCGCCTTTGGCGGGGGGATAGCTCCCCTATATGGGCACCCGTCCTCCGACTTTTGTAAGGATAACTACAGCACAACACAATCCGCATTTTGTATTGTGCTGTAGTTTTCCTTACATTGCTCGTGCGGCTACAGTGGTGAAGAAAGACGTCCTAAAAGACCGAATATACAGTATATCATCGGTTGATGTGGTTCTGTTCTACTCTACTGCACCTTTTCTTTGCCCATAAAAGTAGGCTTAAGTTACGTCGGTGTTTGTATGTTTGTTTAAGGGGAGGTATTTAGTTTGTTCCCTAGACCTCCATCAAGCTTAAAATTACACCCCCTTGAGTCCCTTTCAAGATAAATTTGTACATTTTTCGGTAGAAAAATGTCCCGGCCAAAGGCCGGTTCCTCTTAAATTACAGGCTCGCTATCGCTCGCCAGGATAAAATCGACACCTGAATTGCACGAAAGGTCTTAATATGGGGTGAAAGTTCTTAAAATCGCTAAACTAATGGGGCAAACGTTTTATAATATCAAAAGCAATGGGGCTAAACATGAGGGAGAAAGGGGTCAAGAAAAAAATCCCTCAAGTGGAGATCTGCCCTTAAGTTAGTAATATTTACTTAGACAATACATTATAGTGTGTGTGTTCAAGTCAGTTAATAAGTTATATTATAATTTAAGTAAACAAACGATGCTGAGAACTGCTTTGAAAGGTCTCAGTTGTGATGTATTTATGTCTCGTAAAGTTCGCATTTGTATGTAGCCTACCAACACTGCTATATTTACTAAGGGGCTCATTGGTAAACAATCTCGAAATATGCCACACATATTTAACTAAAATGTAAAATTCCGCATTATGTTGCACGGTATATAAAGATAAATGATAGCAAAATATGGTATAAGTATTTTTTCGTATATTTGTCTCTCGTGCTGTGAAGACGGAGTGAGGGATTGGTTATGAGGGAATGAGAATTAAGTATGTTTGAAAGAGACCATTGAATGTTGAAGGGTGAGGGATGGCGTGGTGGATGACGTGTGTGTGTGTGTGTGTGGTGAAGGAAGAGGGTGACGTGTATGTGTGAGAATGTGTGTGGTGGAGGAAGAGAAGGACGTGTGTGTGTGTGTGTATGTATGTTGTATATGTGTATGTGTAGTGGGGTATAGGGTGGTTGTGAATGACTGAATGCCATTGAATAAATCAGTGAATGCGTAAATGTCAGTGAGGGAAGGGGAAGTTGGGTGAATGTCAGCGATAAAGTGAATGTCATGCGTGAATCAGAGACCCTGTAGCCTAGTAAGAGAGAGTGGTCAGTTATATTTCTAAGCATATAACGTTGGTGAGTGAGTGAGTACGTTTGGTAGCCAGATGTTAGTGAATGAGTGAACGTTAGTGAGTGAGTGAATACGTTTGTTAGTCAGACGTCAGTGAATGAGTAAATGTTAGTGAGGGAATGAATACGTTTGTTAGTCAGACGTTAGTGAATGTGTGAATACGTATGCTAGTCTGACGTTAGTGAATGAGTGAATGTTAGTGAATGAGTGAATGTTAGTGAATGAGTAAATGTTAGTGAATGAGTGAACACGTTTGGTAGCCAGACGTGTTGCAGAGTATAACAGTGAGTCAACAAATTAAAGCAAGCAAATATGAGTGAGTGAATGTTGTAGAATATAAAAATACGTGAATGGGAAGTGGGTAAGAGTGAATGAGTAAATGAAAGCAAGCAAATGTGAGTAAGTGAGTGTTGTCGAGTGAGGTAGCTAAAGAGTGACAGGGAGTAAAAGTGAGATAGCGAGTGAGTGAGGTGCTTAGTGAGTGTTAGAGAGTATACAAATTAAGAGAGTAAGAGTAAGTGAGTAAAATCAAATCAAGCAAATATGATGGTTAGTGAGTGTTGGAGAGGAGTATAAAGAGGAGCGAGTGAGATGGTTAGTGAGTAAAAGTGAGATAATGAGATAGTGAATGAGGTGTTTAGTGAGTGAGTGAGATAGTTAATGAGTAAGGTGGTTAATGAGTGTTAGAGAGTATATGAGTGAGGGAATAGGAAGGGAGTAAAATAAGAGCAAGCAAATGGATAGTGAGTGTTGGAGAGGAGTATAAAGGGGAGAGAGTGAGGTGGTTAGTGAGACACCGGTTGCCCCTCGTTACCACCCGTCCGGTTTACTGTGTGTGTGTCTGTCTGTCACCCTAACACCCTGTCTGTGTCTGTGTCTGTCACCCTAACACCCTGTCTGTGTGTGTCTGTCACCCTAACACCCTGTATATCACCCAAACACCCTAACACTCTGCCTGTGTATGTGTTCAACCCTTCACTCTGTCTGTTTCTGTCACCCTAACACCCTTCATGTCACCCTAACACCCTTCACTCTGTCTGTTTCTGTCACCCTAACACCCTTCACTCTGTCTGTGTTTGTGTATTCAAAAAGTATTCAAAAAAGCCTTGGACAAACATCTCAAGTCGGTGCTTGATCAGCCATTTTTCGGGGGGGGGGGGGGGGAGCTGCCCTCTCGAATAATCTGCTGCATCAAACACTGACAGCAAACATACTCGGGGGGAGCAACTCTCGCCGAGGCCGCTGAGGAGGCCGAAACAACTCAAGGTAAACAACTCAAGGTAGGTCTGTCTGTCACCCTAACACCCTTCACCCTGTCTTGTGTCTGTCACCCTAACACCCTTCACCCTAACACTCATCGGTACCACTTCCAGTATAGTATAATTCTATAAGTAGCAAAATTATAATAGACATATTAACTCCCTTTGGACCTGCTGGAAACTATTTGACATGGAAGAGTCCATTACAGCGGGGGAGGACACTAAAAAAAAAAAAAAAAAAAAAAAAAAAAAAAAAAAAATTAAACGGTTGAGATTTAGAATGTTTGTCATAGAATATTTTATGCTTATAACCATAACACCACCACCCTACCACATCCACTACCACACACCCTACCACCTCTCTTCACCCTCACCCAGCCACTTACCCTACTTCCTACTTAACTACATTGCCAGGCCATGGCTTAATCCTTTGGGCTTTTATCTTAGCTCCGAGAGATTAATTTAATTGGTGCAGCTTAGGAAGGTTCTGGCAGAGCTATTACCTTAAGGCTACGGCTATTAGTTGCTCAGTCCATTCAACTCCATCATCATCATCATCATCATAGTTTTATATTGATAGTGTGTGTGTGTGAGAGAGAGAGAGAGAGTTCAATGTTTTGTTTTTGTTTTTGTTTCAATGAGTTTTGGATTTTTTAATCAGTTGTTGGGAAAACCTAGTTTAGTGGCGATTGGTGAAATATGTTAAATTATAAATTACTTCAATTCACCTAAATATTGTGTAATTCGTCGTTCAGGAGGCAAATCAGTGTTCCTCAGAGCTGTCCCAGTGCATACCACCTCCTTTACGTAGGGCACGTGGTGCCCGTCTTGCAACTCAATCCCACCCCTACTCTGTGCAACTCTCCAACCCAAGAGTGAAACGTTACTCTCAAACTTTCTTCTACTCAACATCTGAGCTCTGGAACTCTCTCCCAGAATCAGTCTTTCCCTCTTCCTATGACTTAAATTGCTTCAAACTCCGTGTGTCCAGGCATTTTGGCTCGAACGTCCCTTGATTTTGGCCCTGTCACTCTTTCAACTATGGGGGAGGCACTCGCTATAGGCAGTTATGCCTTTTGCCTCCCTCAATCACATAGAAAAAAAAATGTTGGATTATTAGGGTTAACCTCTTCTGTACCGACGACGACTTTTCAATTATATTCTGGCTACTGTTAGACGCTTTTATCCAGTTTATATAGGGCAGCAATTAACAGGCTTCTAACGATCTCGCTTAACCCTTTCTACTACCGCAGATCCTTCTTAAGCTCCACAAAATCGTCTAAATATAGCAAAATTTAAATTTAAAAAGACGTCGCCGGTACAGAAGGGGTTAATAGAAACATATTGAAGTGCATTATATACGAAACGTTGTCAATAAAGTGCTCCTCCTCGTATGGTGTGTATAATACAGTAGAGGTAGGATGACGCGTAATCTGTGGTGGTGACATGAATCCTCCTCCGCTTGTATAAAACTTTCTGTCAGGGTAGACGGATCTCTTTAGTCTAATCCAGCTACTACTACTACTACTACTACTACTACTACTACTACTACTACTACTACTACTACTACTACTACCACTCAGCCTGTGCATCCCCTCTTTGGGCCCTAAACCAGGTCAGAACAGTCATCAAAGCGTCCGACTTGGTAGTCATTCAGCTACTTACTATTCCGGGGTCAGCACTCAGACTCATCATCGTGGACTACTACTACTACTACTACTACTAATAATAATAATAATAATAATAATAATAATAATAGCCTAAAAGTAAGGGGGTGTTATTATGTTCCTTCCAACAACCAACTATACTCCTATCTATCTATCTATCTATTGCCTGACGCCGTGATCCCCGAAGGGGTGGCCACGAACGAACCGCCCCATGCACCTCTGTCCCCAGTCAGTCGACGCCCCTCCCCCCAACCAGCACCGCCTTCATTCATGTAGTTCCTCACTCCATCCTTCCACCTCATATTCGGTCTACCTCTCCCCCTCTGTCCCTCCACCTCGCTCTCGTACACCCTCTTAGTCATTCTCTCGCTTTCCATACGTTCCATATGGCCGAACCATCTCAAGTTGTTCCTTTTCACACTTTCCAGCACATCTACCTCCACACCACACCTCCTTCTTACTTCCTCATTAGTCTGTCTATCCCTCCATGTAATTCCGCACGCACTCCTTAAGTAATTCATTTCCACTGCTCTCACTCTTGGTCTGAGTCTCTCAACCAACGTCCATGCTTCGCTTCCGTAAGTCAGTGTCGGGATTACCACACTGTCATGCAAGGACTTCTTCACTTCCATACTGACCACCCTATTTCTTGTTACTGCTTTTAGCGTTCCTACAACCCTCTTCCCCTGTTGTACCCTCTCCCGCACCTCTTCATCCATAGTCCCATCTTTACTCAACACACTGCCCAGATACTTAAAAGAGTTGACGATCTCCATAGCCTGACCGTTCAGCTTCACCTCACACTCTGTGACTTCACCCCTTTCGAAGACCATAACCTTGCTCTTCCCCGTATTTACCTTCAAATTCCGTTTTTCGCACACTGTTCCAAACTCATTTACCAGACCCTGCAACTCCCATTCATTATCACTCATCAGAACTGTATCATCCGCAAACAGCAGTATAGGTAGCTTCCACTCAATTCCCTCCCTTTTCAGCGATACACCAACATCCACTGCTCTTGATAGTATTTCTTTCATAACTCCATCCATATATACAGTAAACAACCACGGGGACATCACACACCCCTGTTTCAAACCAACATTCAAGTCAAAGAACTCGCTCTGCTCACTCTCCACACGTACTGCCGCCTTTGCACCCTCATACATGCTCTTCACTGCTTTCAGCAACTTGCCCTCTACTCCGTATATTCTAAGTACTTTCCACAAACCTTCTCTATCCACTCTGTCATAGGCCTTCTCCAAGTCCATAAAGGCAACATACACCTTTTGTTTCTTCTCCAGATACTTCTCCACAACACAATTCAGGGTAAAAATCTGATCTACACATCCTCTTCCCTTCCTAAAGCCTCCCTGCTCGTCGCCTATCCATTTCTCCGTTCTCACTCTCACTCTCTCAATCACTACCCTACTGTATACCTTCCCTACTACGCTTAGAAGACATATTCCTCGGTGGTTACCACACACTCCTCTTTCCCCTTTGCCCTTATATAGGGGGACTATTATGCCAGTCTTCCAGTCATCGGGTGCACTCCCCTTCTCCCATGCTAGTTTGCACATTTTCCATACCCATTCTATCACTATCTCACCACCATACCTCAACATTTCCCCACACACTCCATCTGTTCCTGGTGCTTTCCCCAACTTCACTCTTTTCATGGCTTCCCACACTTCTGACCTCCTGATCCCCACCTCCTCCTCCACTACTTCTGTTCTTCTCCCTCCCATACCATATCCAGCTATGTTTGCTGGCTCTTCATTCCTTTCATTTAGCAACTCACTGAAGTACTCCCTCCATCTTTCGACTCTCTCTTGCTTCTCGGCTAGCATTCTCCCATTCTTATCTTTCACACCCTTACTGTTTCCCTTGCTACCTTCCCTAACTTTCTTGACTTCTTTCCAGAACAGTTTCTTACTCTCCCTCCATTTTACACTCAGATTCCTTCCAAATTCCTCATCTACTCTTCTCTTACTTTCCTTCACTACTCTCTTCACCACCCTCTTACTCTCCACGTACGTCGCTCGTTTCTGTCTCTCGGAATCTTCATTCCCTCTACTACCCAACCACTCTCTATATGCTTTCTTCTTTTCTTCCACAGCTATTCTTACCTCTTCTGTCCACCATGCTGTACCTTTCACTCCCCTCCCTCTTCTCCTCACTCCACACACCTCCTCACATGCTGCACAGATCTCATCCTTAAACACCTTGCTCATCTCCTCCACTTCCTCCATAACTTCCAGGTCGAACCCACCTAGTCGTCTTTCCACTGCTCTCCTGTACTCCTCCCTGACTTCCTCCTCCTGCAACCTCTCCACCCTCCTCACCATTCCACCCTCCTCTCGCCTCCCTCCCGCTCTCCTCACCCACTTCTTTTGTATCCTAACCTTAGCTACCACTACATAATGATCAGACAGACCCCCTCCAATACCCCTATACACCCTAGCATCCATCACAGATTTCTTCATTCGTTCATCCACACATACATAATCAATCAATGACTTTCGTTCCACCACTGTCTTATCCTTCATTGTCAACATCCGTTTCCACGTGTACCTGTGGATCATTCTGTGTCGGAAGAAGGTGTTGGCTATCCACAGCCTCCTCCCCACACATACGTCCACAAGTGCACTACCATTCCCATTCACCTCTGATGGTACCCCCCACCCTCCCACCACTCCCTCAACTTTCCTATCACCCACCTTACCATTCATATCCCCAATCAGAAATATTCTTTCGTTCTTGTCAAACTTCTCCAGGCACGCCTCCACATTCATCCAGAACTCCTCTTTCTTTCTTTCAAGTATATCCTCTGTCGGGGCATACACGCATACAATCACCCACGTTTGTATTCCTACTTTCATTCTCACCCACACAATCCTTGAACCCACAGACCCATACTCTCTTACACATTCCTTCCATTTGCTACTTACAAACAAACATGCACCTTCTCTCGCTATTCCTTCACTCACTCCAGCACACACACCTATTCCACACTCCCACTCTCTCACATCTGAACCTTTCCATTTGGTCTCTGTCATTCCACATACATCCAGCCTGGCATTCACTAACACTTCCAGAACCTCTCTCTCTCTTTTGTGCCATCATTCATGCCACTAACATTCCATGTCGCCATTCTCAGAATGTCCGAAGGCATGTCCTTAGTCGGTCGTGGTTCGTCAACGTTGGTTCCGTCCGCATCCGAGGCTGTTCGTTCGTTTTTTTTTTGCTTAGATATTTTTTCCGGGTGGGGGTCGCAAGCCCACCGACCCAACCTCTTTAGTCGCCTCTTACGACACGCAGAAGGCACGTGGACTACTACTACTACTACTATAATAATAATAATAATAATATTAATAATAATAATAATAGCCTAAAAGTAAGGGGGTGTTATTATGTTCCTTCCAACAACCAACTATACTCCTAAAATCGATTAATGAGAGAATTTGTAACGTATTATTATTATGTTCTCTCCACCAACCAACTCTACTCCTAAAATCGTATAGTAGAGGTAGAATGACGCGTAATCTGTGGTGTTGACATGAATCCTCCTCTCGTATAAAACCTTCTGTCAGGGTAGACGGATCTCTTTAGTCTAATCCTCCTCCTCCTCCAACTCTCTACACAACAAACAGTTCTCGTAACATTGAGCGATGTATATTAGTAATTTGCGTTCATATTGTTTACGTTTACTTTCAAATTGTTTCAAACTCCGTGTGTCCAGGCATTTTGGCTCGAACGTTCCTTGATTTTGGCCCTGTCACTCTTTTAACTCTGGGGGAGGCACTCGTCACAGGCAGTTTTGCCTTTTGTCTCCCTCATCCACATAGAAAAATAAATAGATAAATAAATAAATATTCTTCTTTAATGTACAGTTGTGAACTTACTTAAGGTAACTTAGATTACACCAAATATAATTTTTGAACCTTTATATCATATAAAATATTACATAGAAATTCAGCTTGCATAATTTGTACTGGATTTTTTTTCGAATGACAGGAAACGATTGTTTATGAATAATTAGTCTTGCTCTAAATATTCCCTGAACGGTGAACATACAATCTTAAAACCTGCCAACTAACTCATGGAACCTTTGTGTATGATAAATTATTTTGTCTCTCTTGTGTCAAACCAGTGTTCTGAATATATATTGAAGGAATTGTTGGCCAAGCAATGGTGTTAATAATATTTACATTTAATGATCATATATTCAGTATATCCCGTTGGCTCAAGATGTTCCTTTATCCCACCCTATGCTTACATTGCTTATTCATAAAAATTGCTTACTTGCACTGAAGAGTTCTGTGTAACATACAATAGAGCTACTAGGTTAAACCTTTAGCAGTCAATACAAAGCCCATGGAATAACGAGGGGCGTCGCGCTCCTTGGTGCCGCTAGAAGAGTGGCGAACACATCAAAAGGATAAAAAGGTATATGTCTGATAAACAGTTTGTATAAGATGTGGGGGTAAGGGCTCTTTTGTGACAACTATACTGGTGTGATCAATGATAATAGTTTAACCATTTGAATACGCAAAGTCGAGTTCTCGAACAGTTGGGATAAAATAAATCCTCGTATTCTCGCGTTTGGGGTTTAATAGATATTCAAATGCTGAGTACGGTGCCGGTACAGTAAATCTGGGTGAGCACATACGGTATACAGTTTGCTACAGTGGGGCCCAGCCAACCTCCCCCAAACTCCCAACTCCCGGCAGAACTCGTTATTGGAACCGGGCTTAAATTCAACCCTTGTAATGTTCGAGGATTTGAAAAGAAAAATGGTAAGAGAAAGTCAGTTTGGGCCCGTATTTTCATGGTTTTTGTTTCCTCGCCTGTGCTGTGCCTGGGAGGTCTTCTGCGAGGGCGGTTTTTATGGTGGCCGTGGACTCATTCAGTCTCGGGATATTTCTGCTGCATTGGTGGCCCTGAATACTGGTACGATATGGAGGTCGAGTGTTTATGTAACTGAAGACCGTAACCTGCCATTATTCCAAAATTGCCACTAGGCTTACTTTTGAATAACCAAATAATATCAAGAAATTAGATAGTTTATAAGGATTTGTGTCTTGTTTTACTGCAGCACGATTATCTGTCATTCCTCCCCACCCCTTTCAGTGAAATATCGTACAATCACATGTAAATGGTATAATAATAATAATAATAATAATAATAATAATAATAATAATAGTTCTTAATAGATAAGCTAGCGCATGCTAAGCTAGCTAAGGATAGCTCAATAAGGCCGATTAGGCGTATTTCCATTGGGGTCCTGTACT
Source organism: Lithodes maja (assembly GCA_037953745.1). NCBI lineage: Eukaryota > Metazoa > Arthropoda > Malacostraca > Decapoda > Lithodidae > Lithodes > Lithodes maja. Next base: position 56,789 of record JBAKBP010014330.1, read on the forward strand.
ACCACCACCATCCCTTTGCTCATGAGGGATGGTAACGACTCAGTGCTTGTGAAAAATCTTTAATGCGCCGAGCGTGGGCGCGAACCCGGGCCTTCTGGGTGGAAGTCCGGAACGCTAGTCACTACACAAGGCGAGCCCGCTTGCCAATATATATTGTGCACATTGAATGAAGAAGAACACTCATGTGTTTAAGGGGAATTTTGAGCAATATTCCATTAACATGTCAGAATTTTACGTAATAAAACTGATCACGCTAATATGAAATGCTTTCATAATCCGTTTGAAATGTTTTGTTAAAATAGTTTTATAGGATACACAAAACGAGTAAGGAGACCAGAGAAAACAAAGCAGTTTACGTTATCGTTTGAGGAATGTTACAATCGTATTATGCTTACAAGAATGCTTCCAGGAACATCTTCTGGCATTAGGTCCTGGCAAAGTCCTCTTGGGCCAGATCACAGTTAATCTATTGGATGTTACTGGGAGTGGGTGGGTCACTTAGGTCGGAGAGATGGGCTTTAAAGTTATACGGTACCGGTATCTAACTGATTATCTGCTCCAGAATTTATCTGCACGTGCCTGGAAGCTTTCACACTAGGAGCTGATACAAAATTTTCAGGGAGGTTATTCCAATACTGTATGTAAATATGGGGTACATTTTTATGGTGTTGTTGTTGTTGTTGTTCCCCAAGCTGCCTGGCCGAACAGCCCCAAGGCCCCGAGCAATTCCAAGGCCATAACCGAGCGCCCCCACAGAACCCTCCCTGCCGACCACAATAAAGCCTGGGTGACCGAAGCCACTCCATGGCGGGGAGCTGAGGAGGGTGCAGAAACGCCCGGGAAACCAAAGCCCCACCCAGGGCCCTGTGCCCCTCAGCAATTATGAAGAGAAAGTTGAGGGGCAAGGGAAAAATGTGACGCTTTGGCTTCCAATCTTGGTAGGTTGGGAGGTCAATCCACGGAAAAGACGCCGTCACTTGAGATCTAGAAAATATATAAGTTAAAGGAACAGTCAGAGTAAGCTATGGGTATGGCAGAGATCGCTCAGTTCTCACTCTGATAGACCAGCCCATCACCAGTTTGTTTTATGGTGTAGGGACAGAGAGTTATGAATGTATGTTAAGTTTGATATTCTACATAAATATTTCATTATTCATCAAATATTCATAAATAATTCAAAGAACAGTTGGCAGTAGCATGTTAGACGTAAATTATTTCTCTACACTACTAACAGTAACATGTTCTTCATTACATACCACTTAAGGGGAGACGGTCGTTTTTATGGTCCCCTTTCTTCCTAGTGTTTAGTCCCATTAGTTTTGAGATTTGTAGACGTTCGGCCCATTCTTTGGCTTTTTAAGACCTATCGTGCCATTTAGGTGTCGATTTTTTCCTGGCAAGCGATAGCGTGCCTGTAGTTGTAAGAGGAACCGGCCTTCGGCCGGGAAATTTTTCTACCGAAAAATATACACATTTATCTTGGAGGGGGATCTAGGGGGTGTTTTTCTAAGTTTGAGGGATGTCTAGCGAGGAAACTAAGAATTTATGAATGAATATATTTATAGGCCCAAAAAGCAGTCAGTGTCCCCTTAAATTATTTGCTTTGGGTTCCAGGAATTTGTATAATAATGTGAAAAGTAATTTCGCCGAATGTGCTGTATTATTATAACAATATATTGTACAAAGAAACATATAGTGATAGCTACACCCAAAAAGGACTTCGTTACACAGAGAGAGAGAGAGAGAGAGAGAGAGAGAGAGAGAGACTGAGCGAGAGACTGAGCGAGAGACTGAGCAAGAGAGAGGAGTGAGAGCGATTCAGTCAATTAGTGCGTGTGTGCGGGCGGGCCTGTATGTGTGTGTGTGTGTGTGTGTGCTTCTGTGTCTGTGTGTGTGGGGGGCTCTTGTGTATACGTCTCTCCGTGCTTCTATTTGCGTGAGTGTGTGTGTGTGTGTATCATGTGCGTGTGTGTTTGTATATGTGTGTGTGTGTGTATGTCGCCCTTGTGTATCGTGTGCGCTTGTGTAGGACCTAGAGATGCTGCAGTATAGATAGCGGGCATAATTGTTTTGACGCCTGGCCACACGGAGTGTGAATCAATTTAAGCCATAGGCTGAGGGAAAGATGGATTCAGGGAGAGAGTTCCAGAGCTCAACTGTCATTATATCTCCCACATAGGCAGTGTGGGTGAGCGGTTATATGTCTTTACTCTCATGTGGGATTGTCGTTCCTTTCGCAGAGTGTGTTTTTGTGATCCACAGCATGTTTTTTCTTGCTCGCTGTGTGTGTTTTTATCGGACCTTTTCTCCAGACCCGCGCGTGTGTGTGTGTGTGTGAGAGAGAGAGAGAGATAGAGAGAGTGTAAGTGTGTGTGTGAGAGAAAGAGGGAATGAGTGTAAGTGTGTGTATGAGAGAGAGAAGGAGTGTGTGTGTGTGTGTGTGAGAGAGAGAGTGTAAATGTGTGAGTGTGGGAGAGAGACAGAGAGAGCGAGTGTGTGTGAGAGAGATAGAGAGAGAGTGTGTGTAAGTGTGTGTGTGTGTGAGAGAGAGATAGTGAGTGTGTGTGTGTGTGTGTGTGTTCAATATATTACATTTTTTCTTCTAGCATGTTAGGGTATATTGCTTGAACTTTAAACGAACCGCCCCTAAAAAAATAAATAAAAAGTTTTACAATATTCTAGAAATTTTAAAAGAAAAAGCCCTGAAGCAAAGTCAG
>JBAKBP010014331.1:0-59505 GCA_037953745.1 Lithodes maja
AAAACATAATGTACTGTACCAATACATACCGTATAAAACATAATGTACTGTACCAATACATACCGTATAAAACATAATGTACTGTACCAATACGTACCGTACAAAACATAATGTACTGTACCAATACATACCGTATAAAACATAATGTACTGTACCAATACATACCGTATAAAACATAATGTACTGTACCAATACATACTGTATAAAACATAATGTACTGTACCAATACATACCGTACAAAACATAATGTACTGTACCAATACATACCGTATAAAACATAATGTACTGTACCAATACATACCGTATAAAACATAATGTACTGTACCAATACATACCGTATAAAACATAATGTACTGTACCAATACATACCGTACAAAACATAATGTACTGTACCAATACATACCGTACAAAACATAATGTACTGTACCAATACATACCGTATAAAACATAATGTACTGTACCGATACATACCGTATAAAACATAATGTACTGTACCGATACATACCGTACAAAACATAATGTACTGTACCAATACATACCGTACAAAACATAATGTACTGTACCAATACATACCGTACAAAACATAATGTACTGTACCAATACATACCGTACAAAACATAATGTACTGTACCAATACATACCGTACAAAACATTATGTACTGTACTAATACATACCGTATAAAACATAATGTACTGTACCAATACATACCGTACAAAACATAATGTACTGTACCAATACATACCGTACAAAACATAATGTACTGTACCAATACATACCGTATAAAATATAATGTACTGTACCAATACATACCGTATAAAACATAATGTACTGTACCAATACATACCGTACAAAACATAATGTACTGTACCAATACATACCGTACAAAACATAATGTACTGTACCAATACATACCTTACAAAACAAACATAATGTACTGTACCAATACATACCGTATAAAACATAATGTACTGTACCAATACATACCGTATAAAACATAATGTACTGTACCAATACATACCGTATAAAACATAATGTACTGTACCAATACATACCGTACAAAACATAATGTACTGTACCAATACATACCGTATAAAACACAATGTACTGTACCAATACATACTGTACAAAACATAATGTACTGTACCAATACATACCGTACAAAACATAATGTACTGTACAAATACATACCGTATAAAACATAATGTACTGTACCAATACATACTGTATAAAACATAATGTACTGTACCAATACATACCGTACAAAACATAATGTACTGTACCAATACATACCGTATAAAACATAATGTACTGTACCGATACATACCGTATAAAACATAATGTACTGTACCGATACATACCGTACAAAATATAATGTACTGTACCAATACATACCGTACAAAACATAATGTACTGTACCAATACATACCGTACAAAACATAATGTACTGTACCAATACATACCGTACAAAACATAATGTACTGTACCAATACATACCGTATAAAACATAATGTACTGTACCAATACATACTGTATAAAACATAATGTACTGTACCAATACATACCATACAAAACATAATGTACTGTACCAATACATACTGTATAAAACATAATGTACTGTACCGATACATGCCGTATAAAACATAATGTACTGTACCGATACATACCGTACAAAACATAATGTACTGTACCAATACATACCGTATAAAACATAATGTACTGTACCAATACATACCGTACAAAACATAATGTACTGTACCAATACATACCGTATAAAACATAATGTACTGTACCAATACATACCGTATAAAACATAATGTACTGTACCAATACATACCGTATAAAACATAATGTACTGTACCAATACATACCATATAAAACATAATGTACTGTACCAATACATACCGTATAAAACATAATGTACTGTACCAATACATACCGTATAAAACATAATGTACTGTACCAATACATACCGTATAAAACATAATGTACTGTACCGATACATACCGTACAAAACATAATGTACTGTACCAATACATACCGTACAAAACATAATGTACTGTACCAATACATATAATGTACTGTACCAATACATACCGTATAAAACATAATGTACTGTACCGATACATACCGTACAAAACATAATGTACTGTACCAATACATACCGTACAAAACATAATGTACTGTACCAATACATACCGTACAAAACATAATGTACTGTACCAATACATACCGTACAAAACATAATGTACTGTACCAATACATACCGTATAAAACATAATGTACTGTACTAATACATACCGTATAAAACATAATGTACTGTACCAATACATACCGTACAAAACATAATGTACTGTACCAATACATACCGTATAAAATATAATGTACTGTACCAATACATACCGTATAAAACATAATGTACTGTACCAATACATACCGTACAAAACATAATGTACTGTACCAATACATACCGTACAAAACATAATGTACTGTACCAATACATACCTTACAAAACAAACATAATGTACTGTACCAATACATACCGTATAAAACATAATGTACTGTACCAATTCATACCGTATAAAACATAATGTACTGTACCAATACATACCGTACAAAACATAATGTACTGTACCAATACATACCGTATAAAACATAATGTACTGTACCAATACATACCGTATAAAACATAATGTACTGTACCAATACATACCGTATAAAACATAATGTACTGTACCAATACATACCGTATAAAACATAATGTACTGTACCTATACATACCGTATAAAACATAATGTACTGTACGGTACCAATACATACCGTATAAAACATAATGTACTGTACCAATACATACTGTACAAAACATAATGTACTGTACCAATACATACCGTATAAAACATAATGTACTGTACCAATACATACCGTATAAAACATAATGTACTGTACCAATACATACCGTATAAAGCATAATGTACTGTACCAATACATACCGTATAAAACATAATGTACTGTACCAATACATACCGTACAAAACATAATGTACTGTACCAATACATACCGTATAAAACATAATGTACTGTACCAATACATACCGTACAAAACATAATGTACTGTACCAATACATACCATATAAAACATAATGTACTGTACCAATACATACCGTACAAAACATAATGTACTGTACCAATACATACCGTACAAAACATAATGTACTGTACCAATACATACCGTACAAAACATAATGTACTGTACCAATACATACCGTATAAAACATAATGTACTGTACCAATACATACTGTATAAAACATAATGTACTGTACCAATACATACCGTACAAAACATAATGTACTGTACCAATACATACCGTATAAAACATAATGTACTGTACCGATACATACCGTATAAAACATAATGTACTGTACCGATACATACCGTACAAAATATAATGTACTGTACCAATACATACCGTACAAAATATAATGTACTGTACCAATACATACCGTACAAAACATAATGTACTGTACCAATACATACCGTACAAAACATAATGTACTGTACCAATACATACCGTATAAAACATAATGTACTGTACCAATACATACTGTATAAAACATAATGTACTGTACCAATACATACCATACAAAACATAATGTACTGTACCAATACATACTGTATAAAACATAATGTACTGTACCGATACATACCGTATAAAACATAATGTACTGTACCGATACATACCGTACAAAACATAATGTACTGTACCAATACATACCGTATAAAACATAATGTACTGTACCAATACATACCGTACAAAACATAATGTACTGTACCAATACATACCGTATAAAACATAATGTACTGTACCAATACATACCGTATAAAACATAATGTACTGTACCAATACATACCGTATAAAACATAATGTACTGTACCAATACATACCATATAAAAACATAATGTACTGTACCAATACATTCCGTATAAAACATAATGTACTGTACCAATACATACCGTATAAAACATAATGTACTGTACCAATACATACCGTATAAAACATAATGTACTGTACCGATACATACCGTACAAAACATAATGTACTGTACCAATACATACCGTACAAAACATAATGTACTGTACCAATACATACCGTACAAAACATAATGTACTGTACCAATACATACCGTATAAAACATAATGTACTGTACCATTACATACCGTATAAAACATAATGTAATGTACCAATACATACCGTATAAAACATAATGTACTGTACCAATACATACCGTATAAAACATAATGTACTGTACCAATCTATCTATCTATTGCCTGACGCCGTGATCCCCGAAGGGGTGGCCACGAACGAACCGCCTCCATGCACCTCTGTCCCCAGTCAGTCGACGCCCCTCCCCCCCAACCAGCACCGCCTTCGTTCATGTAGTTCCTCACTCCATCCTTCCACCTCATATTCGGTCTACCTCTCCCCCTCTGTCCCTCCACCTCGCTCTCGTACACCCTCTTAGTCATTCTCTCGCTTTCCATACGTTCCATTTGGCCGAACCATCTCAAGTTGTTCCTTTTCACACTTTCCAGCACATCTACCTCCACACCACACCTCCTTCTTACTTCCTCATTAGTCTGTCTATCCCTCCATGTAACTCCGCACGCACTCCTTAAGTAATTCATTTCCACTGCTCTCACTCTTGGTGTGAGTCTCTCAACCAACGTCCATGCTTCGCTTCCGTAAGTCAGTGTCGGGATTACCACACTGTCATGCAAGGACTTCTTCACTTCCATACTGACCACCCTATTTCTTGTTACTGCTTTTAGCGTTCCTACAACCCTCTTCCCCTGTTGTACCCTCTCCCGCACCTCTCCATCCATAGTCCCATCTTTACTCAACACACTGCCCAGATACTTAAAAGAGTTGACGATCTCCATAGCCTGACCGTTCAGCTTCACCTCACACTCTGTGACTTCACCCCTTTCGAAGACCATAACCTTGCTCTTCCCCGTATTTACCTTCAAATTCCGTTTTTCGCACACTGTTCCAAACTCATTTACCAGACCCTGCAACTCCCATTCATTATCACTCATCAGAACTGTATCATCCGCAAACAGCAGTATAGGTAGCTTCCACAAACAGCAGTATAGGTAGCTTCCACTCAATTCCCTCCCTTTTCAGAGATACACCAACATCCACTGCTCTTGATAGTATTTCTTTCATAACTCCATCCATATATACAGTAAACAACCACGGGGACATCACACACCCCTGTTTCAAACCAACATTCAGGTCAAAGAACTCGCTCTGCTCACTCTCCACACGTACTGCTGCCTTTGCACCCTCATACATGCTCTTCACTGCTTTCAGCAACTTGCCCTCTACTCCGTATATTCTAAGTACTTTCCACAAACCTTCTCTATCCACTCTGTCATAGGCCTTCTCCAAGTCCATAAAGGCAACATACACCTTTTGTTTCTTCTCCAGATACTTCTCCACAACAAAATTCAGGGTAAAAATCTAATCTACACATCCTCTTCCCTTCCTAAAACCTCCCTGCTCGTCGCCTATCCATTTCTCCGTTCTCACTCTCACTCTCTCAATCACTACCCTACTGTATACCTTCCCTACTACGCTTAGAAGACATATTCCTCGGTGGTTACCACACACTCTTCTTTCCCCTTTGCCCTTATATAGGGGGACTATTATGCCAGTCTTCCAGTCATCGGGTGCACTCCCCTTCTCCCATGCTAGTTTGCACATTTTCCCTACCCATTCTATCACTATCTCACCACCATACCTCAACATTTCCCCACACACTCCATCTGTTCCTGGTGCTTTCCCCAACTTCACTCTTTTCATGGCTTCCCACACTTCTGACCTCCTGATCCCCACCTCCTCCTCCACTACTTCTCTTCTTCTCCCTCCCATACCATATCCAGCTATGTTTGCTGGCTCTTCATTCCTTTCATTTAGCAACTCACTGAAGTACTCCCTCCATCTTTCGACTCTCTCTTGCTTCTCGGCTAGCATTCTCCCATTCTTATCTTTCACACCCTTACTGTTTCCCTTGCTACTCTTACTCTCCCTCCATTTTACACTCAGATTCCTTCCAAATTCCTCATCTACTCTTCTCTTACTTTCCTTCACTACTCTCTTCACCACCCTCTTACTCTCCACGTACCTCGCTCGTTTCTGTCTCTCGGAATCTTCATTCCCTCTACTACCCAATCACTCTCTATATGCTTTCTTCTTTTCTTCCACAGCTATTCTTACCTCTTCTGTCCACCATGCTGTACCTTTCACTCCCCTCCCTCTTCTCCTCACTCCACACACCTCCTCACATGCTGCACAGATCTCATCCTTAAACACCTTGCTCATCTCCTCCACTTCCTCCATAACTTCCAGGTCGAACCCACCAAGTCGTCTTTCCACTGCTCTCCTGTACTCCTCCCTGACTTCCTCCTCCTGCAACCTCTCCACCCTCCTCACCATTCCACCCTCCTCTCGCCTCCCTCCCGCTCTCCTCACCCGCTTCTTTTGTATCCTAACCTTAGCTACCACTACATAATGATCAGACAGACCCCCTCCAATACCCCTATACACCCTAGCATCCATCACAGATTTCTTCATTCGTTCATCCACACATACATAATCAATCAATGACTTTCGTTCCACCACTGTCTTATCCTTCATCGTCAACATCCGTTTCCACGTGTACCTGTGGATCATTCTGTGTCGGAAGAAGGTGTTGGCTATCCACAGCCTCCTCCCCACACATACGTCCACAAGTGCACTACCATTCCCATTCACCTCTGATGGTACCCCCCACCCTCCCACCACTCCCTCAACTTTCCTATCACCCACCTTACCATTCATATCCCCAAAAATATCAAAATCAGAAATATCAGAAATATTCTTTCGTTCTTGTCAAACTTCTCCAGGCACGCCTCCACATTCATCCAGTACCAATACATACCGTATAAAACATAATGTACTGTACCAATACATACCGTATAAAACATAATGTACTGTACCAATACATACCGTACAAAACATAATGTACTGTACCAATACATACCGTATAAAACATAATGCACTGTACCAATACATACCGTATGAAACATAATGTACTGTACCAATACATACCGTATGAAACATAATGTACTGTACCAATACATACCGTATAAAACATAATGTACTGTACCAATACATACCGTATAAAACATAATGTACTGTACCAATACATACCGTATAAAACATAATGTACTGTACCAATACATACCGTATAAAACATAATGTACTGTACCAATACATACCGTATAAAACATAATGTACTGTACCAATACATACCGTACAAAACATAATGTACTGTACCAATACATACCGTATAAAACATAATGTACTGTACCAATACATACCGTACAAAACATAATGTACTGTACCGATACATACCGTATACAACATAATGTACTGTACCAATACATACCGTACAAAACATAATGTACTGTGGTTAATTTTTCCTTATAAAAGATAAAGTTCCTGCCCACATGTGTTCAAATATCGTTTATCAATTCACCTGTCCTCACTGCCCTGTGAGGTATGTGGGGTGCTCTTCCAGAACATTCCGCTCACACATATTTGAACACATGGGAACAACATTCACCTGTCCTCACTGCCCTGTGAGGTATGTGGGGTGCTTTTCCAGAACATTCCGCTCACACATATTTGAACACATGGGAACAACATTCACCTGTCCTCACTGCCCTGTGAGATATGTGGGGGTGCTCTTCCAGAACATTCCGCTCACACATATTTGAACACATGGGAACAACATTCACCTGTCCTCACTGCCCTGTGAGGTATGTGGGGTGCTCTTCCAGAACATTCCGCTCACACATATTTGAACACATGGGAACAACATTCACCTGTCCTCACTACCCTGTGAGGTATGTGGGGTGCTCTTCCAGAACATTCCGCTCACACATTGTTACGTATCTTGATCCTCAAGTGGTTAACTTGATGAATCTAGATAGCACAGAGATATATATTAAGGTATCAGTCAGCTGAAGGCAAAACAAAAGTAAAATCTAATAAAATTATTTCCTGTTGTTGCTTCCTTTCCTTTTGGATCTTAGGACTTAGTGTCCTTTATTGACTGATACTCTTTAATTATGAAAAATACTGAAACTAATTAAAGTCATGTAGTATTTATAAAGAATATTATTTAACCGAAGCTTAGTAGGCTATGGTTATGAACCGAATAAGTTATATCTAAAGGACTATTAATTCTATAAAAAGTCTTGAAAGATAAATATTAAAGTAAGAATATTTCAGTCTCTTACCCTATTTGAAATGAATAGATAGTTTTCTTATATGTCCTTTTATTTATATTTAATTTAATTATTCTTGGTTCTGGTCTTACGTTAATAGAATTATATTATTATTATCATCAGGAGTAATATCAAAGTCACATAAAAAGTTAGATATATATTTAATAATTAGTTAAATGTATTTCTTAACCACGTAACATTAGTTTGATTAGGAGTAAATAAAGTTACAGGATCGTTTCATAGATTCGATTCAGGTCTCACTCAAATAATATGAAAAGCAAAATATAATATTTTGAAGCAAAAGAATTTTCTTCAGCTTAGGAAATCACTATAAGTAATATTAACACAGCCATGTTAGTCTAAGGCGATATTACTAATATGAGACAATAGCATCACCGTACTAAGCACCGTTAAGCAATGTAAGCTTAATTCAAAGAAAATGAAAGAACTCGTAAGTATTAATATAAAACAATAGTATTACTTTCATCATAACCCAATTACTTAAAGAGTTGCTTTAGTCCACAAGTTAGTCAACTAAAATAGTTAAGTACATAATAATAGCGTTAACGTTAATTCCCAATCAAATAGTTAAGTACACAATAATAGTAGCATTAACGTTAATTCGCAATCAAATAGTTAAACACATAATAGTAGCGTTAACGTTAATTCGCAATCAAATAGTTAAACACATAATAGTAGCGTTAACGTTAATTCGCAATCAAATAGTTAAACACAATAATAGTAGCGTTAACGTTAATTCGCAATCAAATAGTTAAACACAATAATAGTAGCGTTCACGTTAATTCCCAATCACATATCTCACTAACCAACATAACGTAAGTGTTTACACCGAACACACTTAACACACACATATATAATCTGACTGACAGTCACAATCCCATTATAATACTTCACCCCGTCTTCCTCCAGCTGCAAGTTCATCTTCCCCAACTCCAAATGAGACTGATTTGAATGCCCACAACTCGGGTCTTATATACCAAACAATGATGGTGTAGGAACGAATCAGGAGGCGAGTGATGGTGCGCGCCCCTATCATAGCTCCTCGAGTTGCATAGCAGGTGCCTGGTCCAATCACAGCTCCCGGCGTCGATCATACGTCATAGCATCGTGGCATCGAGGTAGTTTGCAGGGTCCCCTATGACGCACGCAGGTGTGAAGGCTAGTTTGCAGGTATGCGGGCGAGGTACTTTCCCCACTCGCTTCACCGTTTGGGTAGTTCGGCTCCTTCAACTCTAATTCTAACTCTTAAATTAACATACAGGGCTCCGTATGTCAGACCTCCCCCCTAGAAAAGAGTTTAAGGAGTACAGTACATAATATTAAACAGAATACATAAATAGATTCATCACCAGATTGGCAACAGCAAGATTATAATGAGGATATAATAAGGATATCACCCAAAGTAGGCAACGTCTCCAGGTACCACATCAGAACATAGCCGGAACGTAGCTGGAGCGTTATTCGAACTGCAAGGCATCTCACAGCTGAAGGCTTAAAAGCGCACTACAAAAGCATGATATTTACCTCGCTACAAGGGAGAGCTAATTGCCAAAATCCTCTCATTAAATTAAACTTACTGCTGTACGAGGCCAACCTGGTAAATGTAATCTTTAACAGATACGTGAAAGGCAATCGGCTAGCACGTTCTGGACCCATTTAATATGTTTGACATCCAGGGAGTATTCCTGCAGCAACAAACTCCACCTAGTCAGTCGTTGGTTTTTATTTTGGAACCTATGCAAAAATTTTAAGGGGTGATGGTCAGTATACACAGTGATGGCACCAGAGGCAGATTGCACATAGACAGCAAAGTATTGAAGGGATAAAATTAATGCTAACAGCTCCTTCTCAATGACTGAATAGTTACGTTGGGCAGAATTTAATTTTTTACTGAAATAGCACACAGGATGCAATACCTCACAGTCGTCTTCCTGGAGCAACACTGCACCAACCCCGGTATTGCTCGCATCCACTGCCAGGGAAAAAGATCTGTTAAAATCAGGAGCTCTGAGTACAGGATAATTAGATAATATATATTTGGTAGCAATAAAGGCCTCTTCACATTCAGAGGACCACACAAACTTCACATCCTTACGGAGAAGATCTGTCAGGGGAGCTGTCAACTTGGAAAAATTTATAATGAAACGCCTATAATAGCCAATCATGCCTAGGTACCTTTGGATATGTTTCTTAGTGCTAGGAGTTGGGAATTCTAGAATAGACTCTACCTTTGCTTGAGGAGGTGCAACCTGCCCCTGACCTACCGTATATCCTAGATACTGGACCGTACTCTTTACAAAGGTGCATTTCTTAAGATTAACCACCAGATTGGCATCAGCAAGATTTAAGAACAGCAATCTAAGTTGGTAAAGATGCTCCTCCCATGACTGTGAAAAGATAAGAATATCATCAATGTAGACAACGCACCCAGGTACCCCTTCAGTCACCAAATTCATGAGGCGCTGGAATGTAGCTGGGGCGTTTTTCAAGCCGTAGGGCATTACGTTACAGCAGAAGGCTTGATTGTTAACTACAAAGCATGATATTTCCCTCGCTCTAGGGGTGAGAGCTACTTGCCAATATCCCTTCATCAAGTCAATCTTGCTGATATAGGTGGCTGTACCAATCTGGTCAATGCAGTCGTCGATCCGTGGCAGTGGGTAGGTATCGTTCTTTGTGACAGCATTGACTTGCCTATAGTCCATACATAACCTATGGCTCCCGTCTGGCTTTGGCACAAGTATGACCGGACTACTCCACTGGCTTAAGGCCCTAGTGATCAGTTCATTAGACAACATAAAGTCAAGCTCGACCTGCAGTATACTCCTGCGTTGTGGCGAGACACGGTAGGGGGATAGTTTAATGGGAGTTGCATCCCCTACGTCGATGTCGTGCACGGCCAAAGAAGTGAGCCCTGGAGTATCACGGAACACACTGGGAGACTGAGATAAAACAGAGATTAGTTGGTTCGCTTGATCAGAGGGAAGATGACATAGTTTAGATGGTAATTCCCTCCAAGCCACTGAATTATACTGAAAGTTGGATAGGCTACATGACAAGTCAAAGTCTGCATGGATACCTTCAGGCTCTGGAACAGTCTGTTGCGAGTCAGTAAGAGAACTGAAAACTTCGTCCGCACCAGGCTGTTCACAGGTCCTGACATTCACTGCCACAGTGGGAGAATCTGGAGGAGAGGAATCAGGGGACCTATGGTAGGGTTTCAACATATTTATATGGAATACTTGCGTGGGCTTTCTCCTGTCTGGGGTAGTTACTAGATAATCGGTAATGCTCACCCTCCGAATGATCTTATATGGGCCTCTGAACTTGGCAGATAATGGTTGGCCAAAAAGGGGGAGCAGGACCAAAACCTCATCACCGGGCTGAAACTCCCTCTCACGGGCTTTTCTGTCATACCATTTCTTCATGGAGCTTTTAGCCACGGTCAGGTTTTGAGCGGCAAACTCACATGAGGATCTCAGCCGGGTTTTGAAATCTGAAACATACTTGAGGAGGTTTTGGTTCCCCTCCTGGCCAACTAGGCTATCCTGCAATAGTTGCAAAGGACCTCTTACCTGGTGACCGAAAACTAGCTCATTAGGGGAAAAACCCAGGGATTCAGTTGGAACCTCACGAGTAGCAAATAAAAGAAAAGGTACCCCCTTATCCCACTCAACTCCGGTCTCTGTACAATATTTACGCAACATTCCTTTTAATGTCTGATGATATCGTTCGAGAACCCCTTGACTCTCTGGGTGGTAGGTGCTAGACTTAACATGCTCGATACCCAACTCCTTCAGGGACTGCTCAAAAATGTTAGAGGTAAAATTAGTTCCTTGATCACTTTACACCTCATGGGGGAAACCCATTCTGGTGAAGAATTTGAGCAGTTCCTTGATGACAGTTGGAGCAGAGGTAGTCCTTAAGGGTATAGCCTCTGGGTAGCGAGTTGCCATGTCCATGATAGTTAATTAATAAATGTTACCTTGGGAAGTCTTAGGCAATGGGCCTACAATGTCCACTACCACCCGAGTAAAAGGATTCTCGAAAACGGGCAAGGGCACCAGAGGATGTACAGGCACCTTCTGATTGGGTTTTCCGGTCATCTGGCAAGTGTGACACACTCTACAACACTCCACTACATCTGCACGCATTCCTGGCCAGTAAAAGTGGGCTCTGATTCTGTCTAGAGTTTTTCTCACACCTAGGTGTCCTGCCAATGGTATACAATGGGCCATTTCCATGATATCTCTACGACAAGGTTTGGGGACTACTACTTGATGGACGTCCCAAGCCCCGTCATCGATTGGTCTGTGTGGCGGTCTCCATCTTCGCCACAATACTCCTCCTTTGAGGTAGAAACATTCACCACCCTCCTTCTCACATTCCTCTTCACTCACGGACCTGGCAGCTAACTCCTTGCATTCACTATCATCTCTCTGTAGCTCTACCAGGCCACTAGGACAATTTGGAGGGGTTTCATGGTCATCGTTAGGGTCAAGATGAGCCATAAAGGTGTCAGATAAATCCACCTCAGTCACATCATCAGGCACAGTTGGAGCATCATTCACACTCTCATCATCCCTTTCATCAACTCTTACATTCGGTACATTTCTGTCCGAGGGAACTGCTACTTGAGACATTGAACGTGTGACAGCACACACAGGGAAAACTGTTGGCATCTCCTTTTCGAGCTCACCGGTTAGTGGCTCGTTAACAGGGGAAAGTGACAAAATGGGGTCTGGTCGGACCTTCTCACCTGCTACATCATTCCCCAAAAGGAGCGTTACCCCAGGCACAGGGATATCTTGGGACCTACACAAGGCTATGGTGGCCTCACCCTGTAGTAACTTGCATTCAATTTCGCCTTTTACCAAGTATGCATAAAACTGGCCTCCAGCACCTCTCATTACAACTGGTTCGCCAGGTGGGCACTCAGTGTATGGATTCACCATGAGGGTGCTAGTAGAACCTGTGTCTCTCAGAATTTTTACCTCATGCATACAACCATTTAATCTCACGTTGCCAGATGAAATAAAGGGACGGTAACTGTCCTGCACTGATGGTGAAATTATTATTGGCTTAACCCTAGTGGGTTGCACCACACATGCTACTACACCCCTGTCTAGATGTTTTACGTTAGCTGCTAGGTACTCCTTCTGTCGAGAGTCTTGCATTAAAGGAACTTTTGGTGCTAGGTACTCCTTCTGTCGGGAGTCCTGCATTACAGGCACATATGGAGTTTGAGATACGGCGGCAACTGTCTGCCCCGATCTCTCGGTTCTCTCCTTGGCCCAGCACTGATAAGCTAGGTGGCCTCTCTTGCCACAAAAAGTACATACTTTAGGGGATACGGGAAAGTTCCCTCTTTGAGCATTACTATTAGTTTGGGGCCCACCTCTGTTACCATTGCCCTGAGTCGCATTTTTAGTTGGGGGAACAATTCGGTTTTGGCTAGCTGGGGAAGACGTTATAGGCTTGTGACTGGGTCTGTCAGATTTGTGATTGGGATACTTAAAATTAGAACTAGAATTATCGTAGGGCTTCTTTCCACGAAATTTGTTGTTGAGCACGTATGTGTCAGCCATGTCAGCAGCGTCGGCAAGACAATCTACCTTTTTCCCCTTTAAATGATAGGATACAGAAGAATCAATTTTCCATAGGAAATTTTCTAACAGGACCAACTCCTTCAGATCGTTGTAGCTTGTGACTTTCTTACTCTTGACCCAATGATTGAAAGTTTTAGTCATGGTCCTGGCAAATACCTTATGGGTTTCTTCTACTTTCTTCTGGTTTTTACGGAAAGATTGCCTGTAAGCCTCAGGCTGCAATTGATAGGTTTTTAGTATAGCTTCTTTGAGATTGTCATAATCCTGCCTAACTTCTGCTACTTCTGACAAATACGTGGCTCGAGCCTGCCCTGTCAAAACAGTTTGTAACATAAAAGGCCATTGATCTCTTGCCCACTTCATACCTCCAGCAACTTCCTCAAACAAAACAAAGAAATCCTGCACATTATCCTCAGTGAAAGGTGGAATGACACTAGTCATAGTCAATCCCAGAGGGGGAGCAATTTCGGGAGCATTTGTATTGACATTTAGTTGAGCCGTACGATATTGATATTCACATTGTTCGGTCGTTGCACTGGCATTTATCCTGGCTAGTTCTATATTTAGTCTGGCTTGTTCGGTCTTTATTCTGGCTAGTTCCAGTACTTGATCACCGGTCAAACCAGGTGGCAATTGTTCATCAAGTTGGCTAGGTTTACTAGGGATCCCACCAACTGCTCCGTCACCCTCCTTGCCTTCTACAGGGAACAGGTGGGTTTTTATGGTCTGAGCCACCTCTACTTTAGACATGTTTGAGACAGTTAATTGGAGATGTGAGGCAAGCACTTTCAGTTCGGATTTTGACAGACAGTCAATATCAGGGGCTGTGGGTTCTGATTCTATGCTCCATCCCGAGCATTTAGCTGGTCTACCTAGTCTTTGAGACGCGGGTGACATTAAGGACGGAAACATAAAATGGCCTAAATTAGCAAAATATGGGGAAAATTTAGGGACTGAAACGAAGCTGTAGCTCCGAGTTTCACAAACGCCAGAGAACGCAACGTTACAGACCCTCCTATCAGTCCTCTACCACAGGTTTGAAACCTCAATTTTATTATTTTTAGTCAAGTGTATACCTCGACCCATTCACCCACGGCCATCGCCTGATAGATCAACCAATCTTCCCGCTGCTCGACGATGTACTCATGATAGCGAGCTACTTGCGCGGCTTGACCTCTCCGGTTCCAGTGAACGCCATCGCGTCTTATATTGCGGAGGTAAGGTCTGGCCCCAAACTGAAAGGTTTTGTAGCCGCGCAGTAATCTCTGGAGTCACCGATTCACAGCCTGGTAGATTGTGCGGTAATGGCCGCGGGTTACTCCTTTATCGCCCTCAGGGATGGGAGGTAGCTCTCGAGGCTCCAATAACACAACCGCTAATTTAGAGCCACAGCGTTGTTCTATCTGATGGATGGTAGAGATGGATGTTATCCGTAATCTGATGGATGGTAGAGATGGATGTTATCCATAATTTAGAGCCACAGCGTTGTTCTATCTGATGGATGGTAGAGATGGATGTTATCCATAATTTAGAGCCACAGCGTTGTTCTATCTGATGGATGGTAGAGATGGATGTTATCCATAATTTAGAGCCACAGCGTTGTTCTATCTGATGGATGGTAGAGATGGATGTTATCCATAATTTAGAGCCACAGCGTTGTTCTATCTGATGGATGGTAGAGATGGATGTTATCCATAATTTAGAGCCACAGCGTTTTTCTATCTGATGGATGGTAGAGATGGATGTTATCCATAATTTAGAGCCACAGCGTTGTTCTATCTGATGGATGGTAGAGATGGTTGTTATCCATAATTTAGAGCCACAGCGTTGTTCTATCTGATGGATGGTAGAGATGGATGTTATCCATAATTTAGAGCCACAGCGTTGTTCTATCTGATGGATGGTAGAGATGGATGTTATCCATAATTTAGAGCCACAGCGTTGTTCTATCTGATGGATGGTAGAGATGGATGTTATCCATAATTTAGAGCCACAGCGTTGTTCTATCTGATGGATGGTAGAGATGGATGTTATCCGTAATCTGATGGATGGTAGAGATGGATGTTATCCGTAATCTGATGGATGGTAGAGATGGATGTTATCCGTAATCTCTCACACCTGGACCGTCTCGTGCACATCATTGCCTCCCAAATAAAGAATGGTCAGATGGTGAGGCCAATATAGTACACAATTAAGTCTCCGGTCCGTCGAGAAATTACGGGCTCGTATACCACTTGGTGCTCGAAAGCATCTTACCTCGCAGTTAGGGACCTCAAAATGGCGCAGGATCAAACTGTGTCCCACAATCGCAACCTTGTACATTACCGCTACAGCTTAGTAAGGACCCTAACTATAGAAAAAACGGCCCTAACCTGTCTCCTATCCTATGCGTCAATCTGAGTGCCTCACTCGGGGCACCAAAATATGGAGGATTATATGGCCAAAAAAATATCCTTTGTCACACCAGTCAAAAAAGAAAATAAATTAAAATAAAGTAATAGATAAACTGCCTTATGACATGGATATTATAAGACGATGTGCAAGTCGATGGTGGAATAGTTGTTGTCTTAACCCATAACAACCTATCTAACAGATTTCCTAACTAAACATTGTATACATGGCCATCTATATCAATGACTTAGCTATCTAGGTTCCTGGCGTAGTCTCAGAGGAACTCGGCTTCGGTAGATAGGGTTAATGTCCGGGACTCCGGGCCAGGCGCTGGGAGTGTTGCAGGAGGTCAAGAGAAACGTCCTGAAAGAGGTACAATGGCGTAAATTATATACTATTTTTGTTACCAAGGGTTCATTCCATCTTCACTTAATCATATAAATGAAAATAAGCATTTAATTGTATAAATATCAATGTAAATATCGTTTCACAATGCTTTAGTAAACATTATCCAGGCGTTCTGGATATTACAGCAAATTGTGGATCGCACCTGCGATCATGGAATTTCAAAACTGATACCCAATACAGTACCTACAAATCTAATCATACAAGGTTTTATAACTAAAGTAACTTGTCCAAGGTAATCTTATACAGTTCTAAATTACTTAATATTAATTATTCTTTATAATATTTACAATCACCAGGTTCTGGTAGGAATTGGTTCATTCTAATGAGGTTACCCTATTGGAAGGCTGTTGCCAACACTACTCAGATACCGGTGTAGTCAATTTATTTCTCACAGGAGTGGTTTCGTTATTTAGTACTACAAAAGATATAAGATCAATTCCAACATTTGAATTAATTGAAATACAGATTAATAGTTACTGACATGACTACGAAAACGTAAGTTTATATACCACTTAATGCTTCTATGGTACTAAAACTCAAACAAAGCAGCAATTTGAACGCAATAAATTAAGATTAGATATTAAAAAGAATAGTCTATATCCATATGAATTCTGATACGACCTATACCTAAAAATGTTGGAACAATGTACAAGAAAATAACGCAATACAAATGAGAATGAAAACAGAACAATTATTAGTGATATGTTCGATAGGCGAATACTAATGAACAGTTATTATGTATTGGATATTTACATGTAGTTATTATATAAGTTCCGGTTTTGATTTTTCAATAAAATATTTTTCTCCAGAGAAAACATCTTGTTTATTTCTAAATTTACCTATTATCCTAAAATCGTGCTAAGAAAACTCCTATTAACTCTCCAATTGTAAGTGTTGATATTAAGTTACTGCAAGATTTAGGCACAGACAGCTCAATCATTGTAACTCGACCAGATAAAGGGCGCGGTGTTGTTTTGCTAGATCGTTCAGAGTATGTACAGAAAATCATGGATATTTTAGGTTATAGAAGTTCAAGGTAATCAATGGAGAGATACACAATATCATATTCAAATTAGAAGATAAATTAAATCGCTTACTACGCTCAATCAAAGACAAGATTGGATCTTTCAATTATGACAACTTTTTTGCTTCGGGTACAGTGCCAGGGATCCTATATGGATTGCCTAGGATCCATAAGGATGGTATTCCATTGAGGCCCATAATAATTATCCGCAATAAATACTGCTGGCTACAATTTAGCTAAATTCCTCATTCCTCTTATTCAACCACTAACTAGCAATGAATTTACGATTAATAATTCAGTTTCATTTGTGAAAGAAA
Source organism: Lithodes maja (assembly GCA_037953745.1). NCBI lineage: Eukaryota > Metazoa > Arthropoda > Malacostraca > Decapoda > Lithodidae > Lithodes > Lithodes maja. The sequence goes on from JBAKBP010014331.1 coordinate 18,103, forward strand.
TTCAGAACGTAGTGCTACCTCAATCATTTGTCATGGCCAGCTTTGATGTTAAGTCGTTATTCACTAATGTTCCCCTAAATGAAACAACTAATATTATCCTCAATAAATACCACCCTAACAAATTCTTTAACCTAGACAAGAAAACTATTGATAAATTATTAAGATTGCGACATCAGAATCAGTGTTCATGTTCAACAGTAAACTCTACAATCAAACCGATGGAGTATCAATGGGATCGCCGCTTGGTCCTGTTTATGCGAACACGTTCATGTGTGAAAGTGAAGTTTTATGACTAGAAAAGTGCCCTATCGAATTCAAGCCCATATAATATCGAAGATATGTTGATGATTGCTCTCCTATTTTCAATGAGGAAGAATATGTACAGGAATTTCTTAATTTCATGAATTCGCAACACAGTAGTATCGAGTTCACTTCAGAATTAGAAGAAAATTATAGCATCTCTTTGTTTGGATATCAAGCTTTCAAAAACTAATAGTGGAATAACTACAGATGTTTATAGAAAACCAACTCACACAAACCAAGGATTGAACTGGTTCAGCTTCTGCCCAACAATTTACAAAGTCAACTCAATAACAACTATTAAATAGAGCTTATAACATATGTTCAAGCTACGAATTCAAGGGATTGGACAAATATTTCACTTGTAACAACTATTGCTTAGAATTAGTTCAGAAAACTATCAAGACATTTCTCGCATTAAAATATAAAACATAATGTACTGTACCAATACATACCGTACAAAACATAATGTACTGTACCAATACATACCGTATAAAACATAATGTACTGTACCGATACATACCGTATAAAACATAATGTACTGTACCAATACATACCGTACAAAGCATAATGTACTGTACCAATACATACCGTATAAAACATAATGTACTGTACCGATACATACCGTATAAAACATAATGTACTGTACCAATACATACCGTACAAAACATAATGTACTGTACCAATACATACCGTATAAAACATAATGTACTGTACCAATACATACCGTACAAATTATAATGTACTGTACCAATACATACCGTACAAAACATAATGTACTGAACCAATACATACCGTATAAACATAATGTACTGTACCAATACATACCGTACAAAACATAATATACTGTACCAATACATACCGTATAAAACATAATGTACTCTACCAATACATACCGTATAAAACATAATGTACTGTACCAATACATACCGTATAAAACATAATGTACTGTACCAATACATACCGTACAAAACATAATGTACTGTACCAATACATACCGTATAAAAATAATGTACTGTACCAATACATACCGTATAAAACATAATGTACTGTACCAATACATACCGTATAAAACATAATGTACTGTACCAATACATACCGTATAAAACATAATGTACTGTACCAATACATACCTATAAAACATAATGTACTGTACCAATACATACCTTATAAAACATAATGTACTGTACCAATACATACTGTATAAAACATAATGTACTGTACCAATACATACCGTACAAAACATAATGTACTGTACCAATACATACCGTATAAAACATAATGTACTGTACCAATACATACCGTATAAAACATTATGTACTGTACCAATACATACCGTATAAAACATAATGTACTGTACCAATACATACCATATAAAACATAATGTACTGTACCAATACATACCGTACAAAACATAATGTACTCTACCAATACATACCGTACAAAACATTTTGTACTGTACCAATACATACCGTATAAAACATAATGTACTGTACCAATACATACCGTATAAAACATAATGTACTGTACCAATACAGACCGTATAAAACATAATGTACTGTACCAATACATACCGTACAAAACATAATGTACTGTACCAATACATACCGTACAAAACATAATGTACTGTACCAATACATACCATATAAAACACAATGTACTGTACCAATACATACCGTATAAAACAATGTACTGTACCAGTACATACCGTATAAAACATAATGTACTGTACCAATACATACCGTATAAAACATAATGTACTCTACCAATACATACCGTACAAAATATAAAACATAATGTACTGTAACAATACATACCGTACAAAACATAATGTACTGTACCAATACATACCGAATAAAACAATGTACATAACGTATAAAACATAATGTACTGTACCAATACATACCGTATAAAACATAATGTACTGTACCAATTCATACCGTACAAAATATAAAACATAATGTACTGTACCAATACATACCGTACAAAATATAAAACATAATGTACTGTACCAATACATACCGTATAAAACATAATGTACTGTACCAATACATACCGTATAAAACATAATGTACTGTACCAATACATACCGTACAATACATACCGTATAAACATAATGTACTGTACCAATACATACCGTACAAAACATAATATACTGTACCAATACATACCGTACAAAACATAATGTACTGTACCAATACATACCGTACAAAACATAATGTACTCTACCAATACATACCGTACAAAACATTTTGTACTGTACCAATACATACCGTATAAAACATAATGTACTGTACCAATACATACCGTATAAAACATAATGTACTGTATCAATACAGACCGTATAAAACACAATGTACTGTACCAATACATACCGTACAAAACATAATGTACTGTACCAATACATACCGTACAAAACATAATGTACTGTACCAATACATACCATATAAAACACAATGAACTGTACCAATACATACCGTATAAAACAATGTACTGTACCAGTACATACCGTATAAAACATAATGTACTGTACCAATACATACCGTATAAAACATAATGTACTCTACCAATACATACCGTACAAAATATAAAACATAATGTACTGTAACAATACATACCGTACAAAACATAATGTACTGTACCAATACATACCGAATAAAACAATGTACTGTACCAGTACATAACGTATAAAACATAATGTACTGTACCAATACATACCGTATAAAACATAATGTACTGTACCAATTCATACCGTACAAAATATAAAACATAATGTACTGTACCAATACATACCGTACAAAATATAAAACATAATGTACTGTACCAATACATACCGTATAAAACATAATGTACTGTACCAATACATACCGTATAAAACATAATGTACTGTACCAATACATACCGTACAATACATACCGTATAAACATAATGTACTGTACCAATACATACCGTACAAAACATAATATACTGTACCAATACATACCGTATAAAACATAATGTACTGTACCAATACATACCGTATAAAACATAATGTACTGTACCAGTACATACCGTATAAAACATAATGTACTGTACCAATACATACCGTATAAAACATAATGTACTCTACCAATACATACCGTACAAAATATAAAACATAATGTACTGTACCAATACATACCGTATAAAACATAATGTACTGTACCAATACATACCGTATAAAACATAATGTACTGTACCAATACGTACCGTACAAAACATAATGTACTGTACCAATACATACCGTATAAAACATAATGTACTGTACCAATACATACCGTATAAAACATAATGTACTGTACCAATACATACCGTATAAAACATAATGTACTGTACCAATACATACCGTATAAAACATAATGTACTGTACCAATACATACCGTATAAAACATAATGTACTGTACCAATACATACCGTATAAAACATAATGTACTGTACCAATACATACCGTATAAAACATAATGTACTGTACCAATACATACCGTACAAAACATAATGTACTGTACCAATACATACCGTATAAAACATAATATACCGTACCAATACATACCGTATAAAACATAATGTACTGTACCAATACATACCGTATAAAACATAATGTACTGTACCAATACATACCGTATAAAACATAATGTACTGTACCAATACATACCTTATAAAACATAATGTACTGTACCAATACATACCGTATAAAACATAATGTACTGTACCAAAACATACCGTACAAAACATAATGTACTGTACCAATACATACCGTATAAAACATAATGTACTGTACCAATACATACCGTATAAAACATAATGTACTGTACCAATACATACCGTATAAAACATAATGTACTGTACCAATACATACCATATAAAACATAATGTACTGTACCAATACATACCGTATAAAACATAATGTACTGTACCAATACATACCGTATAAAACATAATGTACTGTACCAATACATACCGTATAAAACATAATGTACTGTACCAATACGTACCGTACAAAACATAATGTACTGTACCAATACATACCGTATAAAACATAATGTACTGTACCAATACATACCATATAAAACATAATGTACTGTACCAATACATACTGTATAAAACATAATGTACTGTACCAATACATACCGTATAAAACATAATGTACTGTACCAATACATACCGTATAAAACATAATGTACTGTACCAATACATACCGTATAAAACATAATGTACTGTACCAATACATACCGTATAAAACATAATGTACTGTACCAATACATACCGTACAAAACATAATGTACTGTACCAATACATACCGTACAAAACATAATGTACTGTACCAATACATACCGTATAAAACATAATGTACTGTACCGATACATACCGTATAAAACATAATGTACTGTACCGATACATACCGTACAAAACATAATGTACTGTCCCAATACATACCGTACAAAACATAATGTACTGTACCAATACATACCGTACAAAACATAATGTACTGTACCAATACATACCGTACAAAACATAATGTACTGTACCAATACATACCGTATAAAACATAATGTACTGTACTAATACATACCGTATAAAACATAATGTACTGTACCAATACATACCGTACAAAACATAATGTACTGTACCAATACATACCGTATAAAACATAATATACCGTACCAATACATACCGTATAAAACATAATGTACTGTACCAATACATACCGTATAAAACATAATGTACTGTACCAATACATACCGTATAAAACATAATGTACTGTACCAAAACATACCGTACAAAACATAATGTACTGTACCAATACATACCGTATAAAACAAAATGTACTGTACCAATACATACCGTATAAAACATAATGTACTGTACCAATACATACCGTATAAAACATAATGTACTGTACCAATACATACCATATAAAACATAATGTACTGTACCAATACATACCGTATAAAACATAATGTACTGTACCAATACATACCGTATAAATCATAATGTACTGTACCAATACATACCGTATAAAACATAATGTACTGTACCAATACGTACCGTACAAAGCATAATGTACTGTACCAATACATACCGTATAAAACATAATGTACTTTACCAATACATACCGTATAAAACATAATGTACTGTACCAATACATACTGTATAAAACATAATGTACTGTACCAATACATACCGTATAAAACATAATGTACTGTACCAATACATACCGTATAAAACATAATGTACTGTACCAATACATACCGTATAAAACATAATGTACTGTACCAATACATACCGTATAAAACATAATGTACTGTACCAATACATACCGTACAAAACATAATGTACTGTACCAATACATACCGTACAAAACATAATGTACTGTACCAATACATACCGTATAAAACATAATGTACTGTACCGATACATACCGTACAAAACATAATGTACTGTACCAATACATACCGTACAAAACATAATGTACTGTACCAATACATACCGTACAAAACATAATGTACTGTACCAATACATACCGTACAAAACATAATGTACTGTACCAATACATACCGTATAAAACATAATGTACTGTACTAATACATACCGTATAAAACATAATGTACTGTACCAATACATACCGTACAAAACATAATGTACTGTACCAATACATACCGTATAAAATATAATGTACTGTACCAATACATACCGTATAAAACATAATGTACTGTACCAATACATACCGTACAAAACATAATGTACTGTACCAATACATACCGTACAAAACATAATGTACTGTACCAATACATACCTTACAAAACAAACATAATGTACTGTACCAATACATACCGTATAAAACATAATGTACTGTACCAATTCATACCGTATAAAACATAATGTACTGTACCAATACATACCGTACAAAACATAATGTACTGTACCAATACATACCGTATAAAACATAATGTACTGTACCAATACATACCGTATAAAACATAATGTACTGTACCAATACATACCGTATAAAACATAATGTACTGTACCAATACATACCGTATAAAACATAATGTACTGTACCTATACATACCGTATAAAACATAATGTACTGTACGGTACCAATACATACCGTATAAAACATAATGTACTGTACCAATACATACTGTACAAAACATAATGTACTGTACCAATACATACCGTATAAAACATAATGTACTGTACCAATACATACCGTATAAAACATAATGTACTGTACCAATACATACCGTATAAAGCATAATGTACTGTACCAATACATACCGTATAAAACATAATGTACTGTACCAATACATACCGTACAAAACATAATGTACTGTACCAATACATACCGTATAAAACATAATGTACTGTACCAATACATACCGTACAAAACATAATGTACTGTACCAATACATACCATATAAAACATAATGTACTGTACCAATACATACCGTACAAAACATAATGTACTGTACCAATACATACCGTACAAAACATAATGTACTGTACCAATACATACCGTACAAAACATAATGTACTGTACCAATACATACCGTATAAAACATAATGTACTGTACCAATACATACTGTATAAAACATAATGTACTGTACCAATACATACCGTACAAAACATAATGTACTGTACCAATACATACCGTATAAAACATAATGTACTGTACCGATACATACCGTATAAAACATAATGTACTGTACCGATACATACCGTACAAAATATAATGTACTGTACCAATACATTCCGTACAAAATATAATGTACTGTACCAATACATACCGTACAAAACATAATGTACTGTACCAATACATACCGTACAAAACATAATGTACTGTACCAATACATACCGTATAAAACATAATGTACTGTACCAATACATACTGTATAAAACATAATGTACTGTACCAATACATACCATACAAAACATAATGTACTGTACCAATACATACTGTATAAAACATAATGTACTGTACCGATACATACCGTATAAAACATAATGTACTGTACCGATACATACCGTACAAAACATAATGTACTGTACCAATACATACCGTATAAAACATAATGTACTGTACCAATACATACCGTACAAAACATAATGTACTGTACCAATACATACCGTATAAAACATAATGTACTGTACCAATACATACCGTATAAAACATAATGTACTGTACCAATACATACCGTATAAAACATAATGTACTGTACCAATACATACCATATAAAACATAATGTACTGTACCAATACATTCCGTATAAAACATAATGTACTGTACCAATACATACCGTATAAAACATAATGTACTGTACCAATACATACCGTATAAAACATAATGTACTGTACCGATACATACCGTACAAAACATAATGTACTGTACCAATACATACCGTACAAAACATAATGTACTGTACCAATACATACCGTACAAAACATAATGTACTGTACCAATACATACCGTATAAAACATAATGTACTGTACCATTACATACCGTATAAAACATAATGTAATGTACCAATACATACCGTATAAAACATAATGTACTGTACCAATACATACCGTATAAAACATAATGTACTGTACCAATCTATCTATCTATTGCCTGACGCCGTGATCCCCGAAGGGGTGGCCACGAACGAACCGCCTCCATGCACCTCTGTCCCCAGTCAGTCGACGCCCCTCCCCCCAACCAGCACCGCCTTCGTTCATGTAGTTCCTCACTCCATCCTTCCACCTCATATTCGGTCTACCTCTCCCCCTCTGTCCCTCCACCTCGCTCTCGTACACCCTCTTAGTCATTCTCTCGCTTTCCATACGTTCCATTTGGCCGAACCATCTCAAGTTGTTCCTTTTCACACTTTCCAGCACATCTACCTCCACACCACACCTCCTTCTTACTTCCTCATTAGTCTGTCTATCCCTCCATGTAACTCCGCACGCACTCCTTAAGTAATTCATTTCCACTGCTCTCACTCTTGGTCTGAGTCTCTCAACCAACGTCCATGCTTCGCTTCCGTAAGTCAGTGTCGGGATTACCACACTGTCATGCAAGGACTTCTTCACTTCCATACTGACCACCCTATTTCTTGTTACTGCTTTTAGCGTTCCTACAACCCTCTTCCCCTGTTGTACCCTCTCCCGCACCTCTCCATCCATAGTCCCATCTTTACTCAACACACTGCCCAGATACTTAAAAGAGTTGACGATCTCCATAGCCTGACCGTTCAGCTTCACCTCACACTCTGTGACTTCACCCCTTTCGAAGACCATAACCTTGCTCTTCCCCGTATTTACCTTCAAATTCCGTTTTTCGCACACTGTTCCAAACTCATTTACCAGACCCTGCAACTCCCATTCATTATCACTCATCAGAACTGTATCATCCGCAAACAGCAGTATAGGTAGCTTCCACTCAATTCCCTCCCTTTTCAGAGATACACCAACATCCACTGCTCTTGATAGTATTTCTTTCATAACTCCATCCATATATACAGTAAACAACCACGGGGACATCACACACCCCTGTTTCAAACCAACATTCAGGTCAAAGAACTCGCTCTGCTCACTCTCCACACGTACTGCTGCCTTTGCACCCTCATACATGCTCTTCACTGCTTTCAGCAACTTGCCCTCTACTCCGTATATTCTAAGTACTTTCCACAAACCTTCTCTATCCACTCTGTCATAGGCCTTCTCCAAGTCCATAAAGGCAACATACACCTTTTGTTTCTTCTCCAGATACTTCTCCACAACAAAATTCAGGGTAAAAATCTAATCTACACATCCTCTTCCCTTCCTAAAACCTCCCTGCTCGTCGCCTATCCATTTCTCCGTTCTCACTCTCACTCTCTCAATCACTACCCTACTGTATACCTTCCCTACTACGCTTAGAAGACATATTCCTCGGTGGTTACCACACACTCTTCTTTCCCCTTTGCCCTTATATAGGGGGACTATTATGCCAGTCTTCCAGTCATCGGGTGCACTCCCCTTCTCCCATGCTAGTTTGCACATTTTCCATACCCATTCTATCACTATCTCACCACCATACCTCAACATTTCCCCACACACTCCATCTGTTCCTGGTGCTTTCCCCAACTTCACTCTTTTCATGGCTTCCCACACTTCTGACCTCCTGATCCCCACCTCCTCCTCCACTACTTCTCTTCTTCTCCCTCCCATACCATATCCAGCTATGTTTGCTGGCTCTTCATTCCTTTCATTTAGCAACTCACTGAAGTACTCCCTCCATCTTTCGACTCTCTCTTGCTTCTCGGCTAGCATTCTCCCATTCTTATCTTTCACACCCTTACTGTTTCCCTTGCTACCTTCCCTAACTTTCTTGACTTCTTTCCAGAACAGTTTCTTACTCTCCCTCCATTTTACACTCAGATTCCTTCCAAATTCCTCATCTACTCTTCTCTTACTTTCCTTCACTACTCTCTTCACCACCCTCTTACTCTCCACGTACCTCGCTCGTTTCTGTCTCTCGGAATCTTCATTCCCTCTACTACCCAATCACTCTCTATATGCTTTCTTCTTTTCTTCCACAGCTATTCTTACCTCTTCTGTCCACCATGCTGTACCTTTCACTCCCCTCCCTCTTCTCCTCACTCCACACACCTCCTCACATGCTGCACAGATCTCATCCTTAAACACCTTGCTCATCTCCTCCACTTCCTCCATAACTTCCAGGTCGAACCCACCTAGTCGTCTTTCCACTGCTCTCCTGTACTCCTCCCTGACTTCCTCCTCCTGCAACCTCTCCACCCTCCTCACCATTCCACCCTCCTCTCGCCTCCCTCCCGCTCTCCTCACCCGCTTCTTTTGTATCCTAACCTTAGCTACCACTACATAATGATCAGACAGACCCCCTCCAATACCCCTATACACCCTAGCATCCATCACAGATTTCTTCATTCGTTCATCCACACATACATAATCAATCAATGACTTTCGTTCCACCACTGTCTTATCCTTCATCGTCAACATCCGTTTCCACGTGTACCTGTGGATCATTCTGTGTCGGAAGAAGGTGTTGGCTATCCACAGCCTCCTCCCCACACATACGTCCACAAGTGCACTACCATTCCCATTCACCTCTGATGGTACCCCCCACCCTCCCACCACTCCCTCAACTTTCCTATCACCCACCTTACCATTCATATCCCCAAAAATATCAAAATCAGAAATATCAGAAATATTCTTTCGTTCTTGTCAAACTTCTCCAGGCACGCCTCCACATTCATCCAGTACCAATACATACCGTATAAAACATAATGTACTGTACCAATACATACCGTATAAAACATAATGTACTGTACCAATACATACCGTACAAAACATAATGTACTGTACCAATACATACCGTATAAAACATAATGCACTGTACCAATACATACCGTATGAAACATAATGTACTGTACCAATACATACCGTATAAAACATAATGTACTGTACCAATACATACCGTATAAAACATAATGTACTGTACCAATACATACCGTATAAAACATAATGTACTGTACCAATACATACCGTATAAAATATAATGTACTGTACCAATACATACCGTATAAAACATAATGTACTGTACCAATACATACCGTATAAAACATAATGTACTGTACCAATACATACCGTACAAAACATAATGTACTGTACCAATACATACCGTATAAAACATAATGTACTGTACCAATACATACCGTACAAAACATAATGTACTGTACCGATACATACCGTATACAACATAATGTACTGTACCAATACATACCGTACAAAACATAATGTACTGTGGTTAATTTTTCCTTATAAAAGATAAAGTTCCTGCCCACATGTGTTCAAATATCGTTTATCAATTCACCTGTCCTCACTGCCCTGTGAGGTATGTGGGGTGCTCTTCCAGAACATTCCGCTCACACATATTTGAACACATGGGAACAACATTCACCTGTCCTCACTGCCCTGTGAGGTATGTGGGGTGCTTTTCCAGAACATTCCGCTCACACATATTTGAACACATGGGAACAACATTCACCTGTCCTCACTGCCCTGTGAGGTATGTGGGGGTGCTCTTCCAGAACATTCCGCTCACACATATTTGAACACATGGGAACAACATTCACCTGTCCTCACTGCCCTGTGAGGTATGTGGGGTGCTCTTCCAGAACATTCCGCTCACACATATTTGAACACATGGGAACAACATTCACCTGTCCTCACTGCCCTGTGAGGTATGTGGGGTGCTCTTCCAGAACATTCCGCTCACACATTGTTACGTATCTTGATCCTCAAGTGGTTAACTTGATGAATCTAGATAGCACAGAGATATATATTAAGGTATCAGTCAGCTGAAGGCAAAACAAAAGTAAAATCTAATAAAATTATTTCCTGTTGTTGCTTCCTTTCCTTTTGGATCTTAGGACTTAGTATCCTTTATTGACTGATACTCTTTAATTATGAAAAATACTGAAACTAATTAAAGTCATGTAGTATTTATAAAGAATATTATTTAACCGAAGCTTAGTAGGCTATGGTTATGAACCGAATTAGTTATATCTAAAGGACTATTAATTCTATAAAAAGTCTTGAAAGATAAATATTAAAGTAAGAATATTTCAGTCTCTTACCCTATTTGAAATGAATAGATAGTTTTCTTATATGTCCTTTTATTTATATTTAATTTAATTATTCTTGGTTCTGGTCTTACGTTAATAGAATTATATTATTATTATCATCAGGAGTAATATCAAAGTCACATAAAAAGTTAGATATATATTTAATAATTAGTTAAATGTATTTCTTAACCACGTAACATTAGTTTGATTAGGAGTAAATAAAGTTACAGGATCGTTTCATAGATTCGATTCAGGTCTCACTCAAATAATATGAAAAGCAAAATATAATATTTTGAAGCAAAAGAATTTTCTTCAGCTTAGGAAATCACTATAAGTAATATTAACACAGCCATGTTAGTCTAAGGCGATATTACTAATATGAGACAATAGCATCACCGTACTAAGCACCGTTAAGCAATGTAAGCTTAATTCAAAGAAAATGAAAGAACTCGTAAGTATTAATATAAAACAATAGTATTACTTTCATCATAACCCAATTACTTAAAGAGTTGCTTTAGTCCACAAGTTAGTCAACTAAAATAGTTAAGTACATAATAATAGCGTTAACGTTAATTCCCAATCAAATAGTTAAGTACACAATAATAGTAGCGTTAACGTTAATTCGCAATCAAATAGTTAAACACATAATAGTAGCGTTAACGTTAATTCGCAATCAAATAGTTAAACACATAATAGTAGCGTTAACGTTAATTCGCAATCAAATAGTTAAACACAATAATAGTAGCGTTAACGTTAATTCGCAATCAAATAGTTAAACACAATAATAGTAGCGTTCACGTTAATTCCCAATCACATATCTCACTAACCAACATAACGTAAGTGTTTACACCGAACACACTTAACACACACATATATAATCTGACTGACAGTCACAATCCCATTATAATACTTCACCCCGTCTTCCTCCAGCTGCAAGTTCATCTTACCCAACTCCAAATGAGACTGATTTGAATGCCCACAACTCGGGTCTTATATACCAAACAATGATGGTGTAGGAACGAATCAGGAGGCGAGTGATGGTGCGCGCCCCTATCATAGCTCCTCGAGTTGCATAGCAGGTGCCTGGTCCAATCACAGCTCCCGGCGTCGATCATACGTCATAGCATCGTGGCATCGAGGTAGTTTGCAGGGTCCCCTATGACGCACGCAGGTGTGAAGGCTAGTTTGCAGGTATGCGGGCGAGGTAGTTTCCCCACTCGCTTCACCGTTTGGGTAGTTCGGCTCCTTCAACTCTAATTCTAACTCTTAAATTAACATACAGGGCTCCGTATGTCAGACCTCCCCCCTAGAAAAGAGTTTAAGGAGTACAGTACATAATATTAAACAGAATACATAAATAGATTCATCACCAGATTGGCAACAGCAAGATTATAATGAGGATATAATAAGGATATCACCCAAAGTAGGCAACGTCTCCAGGTACCACATCAGAACATAGCCGGAACGTAGCTAGAGCGTTATTCGAACTGCAAGGCATCTCACAGCTGAAGGCTTAAAAGCGCACTACAAAAGCATGATATTTACCTCGCTACAAGGGAGAGCTAATTGCCAAAATCCTCTCATTAAATTAAACTTACTGCTGTACGAGGCCAACCTGGTAAATGTAATCTTTAACAGATACGTGAAAGGCAATCGGCTAGCACGTTCTGGACCCCCTTAATATGTTTGACATCCAGGGAGTATTCCTGCAGCAACAAACTCCACCTAGTCAGTCGTTGGTTTTTATTTTGGAACCTATGCAAAAATTTTAAGGGGTGATGGTCAGTATACACAGTGATGGCACCAGAGGCAGATTGCACATAGACAGCAAAGTAATGAAGGGATAAAATTAATGCTAACAGCTCCTTCTCAATGACTGAATAGTTACGTTGGGCAGAATTTAATTTTTTACTGAAATAGCACACAGGATGCAATACCTCACAGTCGTCTTCCTGGAGCAACACTGCACCAACCCCGGTATTGCTCGCATCCACTGCCAGGGAAAAAGATCTGTTAAAATCAGGAGCTCTGAGTACAGGATAATTAGATAATATATATTTGGTAGCAATAAAGGCCTCTTCACATTCAGAGGACCACACAAACTTCACATCCTTACGGAGAAGATCTGTCAGGGGAGCTGTCAACTTGGAAAAATTTATAATGAAACGCCTATAATAGCCAATCATGCCTAGGTACCTTTGGATATGTTTCTTAGTGCTAGGAGTTGGGAATTCTAGAATAGACTCTACCTTTGCTTGAGGAGGTGCAACCTGCCCCTGACCTACCGTATATCCTAGATACTGGACCGTACTCTTTACAAAGGTGCATTTCTTAAGATTAACCACCAGATTGGCATCAGCAAGATTTAAGAACAGCAATCTAAGTTGGTAAAGATGCTCCTCCCATGACTGTGAAAAGATAAGAATATCATCGATGTAGACAACGCACCCAGGTACCCCTTCAGTCACCAAATTCATGAGGCGCTGGAATGTAGCTGGGGCGTTTTTCAAGCCGTAGGGCATTACGTTACAGCAGAAGGCTTGATTGTTAACTACAAAGCATGATATTTCCCTCGCTCTAGGGGTGAGAGCTACTTGCCAATATCCCTTCATCAAGTCAATCTTGCTGATATAGGTGGCTGTACCAATCTGGTCAATGCAGTCGTCGATCCGTGGCAGTGGGTAGGTATCGTTCTTTGTGACAGCATTGACTTGCCTATAGTCCATACATAACCTATGGCTCCTGTCTGGCTTTGGCACAAGTATGACCGGACTACTCCACTGGCTTAAGGCCCTAGTGATCAGTTCATTAGACAACATAAAGTCAAGCTCGACCTGCAGTATACTCCTGCGTTGTGGCGAGACACGGTAGGGGGATAGTTTAATGGGAGTTGCATCCCCTACGTCGATGTCGTGCACGGCCAAAGAAGTGAGCCCTGGAGTATCACGGAACACACTGGGAGACTGAGATAAAACAGAGATTAGTTGGTTCGCTTGATCAGAGGGAAGACGACATAGTTTAGATGGTAATTCCCTCCAAGCCACTGAATTATACTGAAAGTTGGATAGGCTACATGACAAGTCAAAGTCTGCATGGATACCTTCAGGCTCTGGAACAGTCTGTTGCGAGTCAGTAAGAGAACTGAAAACTTCGTCCGCACCAGGCTGTTCACAGGTCCTGACATTCACTGCCACAGTGGGAGAATCTGGAGGAGAGGAATCAGGGGACCTATGGTAGGGTTTCAACATATTTATATGGAATACTTGCGTGGGCTTTCTCCTGTCCGGGGTAGTTACTAGATAATCGGTAATGCTCACCCTCCGAATGATCTTATATGGGCCCCTGAACTTGGCAGATAAAGGTTGGCCAAAAAGGGGGAGCAGGACCAAAACCTCATCACCGGGCTGAAACTCCCTCTCACGGGCTTTTCTGTCATACCATTTCTTCATGGAGCTTTTAGCCACGGTCAGGTTTTGAGCGGCAAACTCACATGAGGATCACAGCCGGGTTTTGAAATCTGAAACATACTTGAGGAGGTTTTGGTTCCCCTCCTGGCCAACTAGGCTATCCTGCAATAGTTGCAAAGGACCGCTTACCTGGTGACCGAAAACTAGCTCATTAGGGGAAAAACCCAGGGATTCAGTTGGAACCTCACGAGTAGCAAATAAAAGAAAAGGTACCCCCTTATCCCACTCAACTCCGGTCTCTGTACAATATTTACGTAACATTCCTTTTAATGTCTGATGATATCGTTCGAGAACCCCTTGACTCTCTGGGTGGTAGGTGCTAGACTTAACATGCTCGATACCCAACTCCTTCAGGGACTGCTGAAAAATGTTAGAGGTAAAATTAGTTCCTTGATCACTTTGCACCTCATGGGGGAAACCCATTCTGGTGAAGAATTTGAGCAGTTCCTTGATGACAGTTGGAGCAGAGGTAGTCCTTAAGGGTATAGCCTCTGGGTAGCGAGTTGCCATGTCCATGATAGTTAATAAATAAAGGTTACCTTGGGAAGTCTTAGGCAATGGGCCTACAATGTCCACTACCACCCGAGTAAAAGGATTCTCGAAAACGGGCAAGGGCACCAGAGGATGTACAGGCACCTTCTGATTGGGTTTTCCGGTCATCTGGCAAGTGTGACACACTCTACAACACTCCACTACATCTGCACGCATTCCTGGCCAGTAAAAGTGGGCTCTGATTCTGTCTAGAGTTTTTCTCACACCTAGGTGTCCTGCCAATGGTATACAATGTGCCATTTCCATGATATCTTTACGACAAGGTTTGGGGACTACTACTTGATGGACGTCCCAAGCCCCGTCATCGATTGGTCTGTGTGGCGGTCTCCATCTTCGCCATAATACTCCTCCTTTGAGGTAGAAACATTCACCACCCTCCTTCTCACATTCTTCTTCACTCACGGACCTGGCAGCTAACTCCTTGCATTCACGATCATCTCTCTGTAGCTCTACCAGGCCACTAGGACAATTTGGAGGGGTTTCATAGTCATCGTTAGGGTCAAGATGAGCCATAAAGGTGTCAGATAAATCCACCTCAGTCACATCATCAGGCACAGTTGGAGCGTCATTCACATTCTCATCATCCCTTTCATCAACTCTTACATTCGGTACATTTCTGTCGGAGGGAACTGCTACTCGAGACATTGAACGTGTGACAGCACACACAGGGAAAACTGTTGGCATCTCCTTTTCGAGCTCACCGGTTAGTGGCTCGTTAACAGGGGAAAGTGACAAAATGGGGTCTGGTCGGACCTTCTCACCTGCTACATCATTCCCCAAAAGGAGCGTTACCCCAGGCACAGGGATATCTTGGGACCTACACAAAGCTATGGTGGCCTCACCCTGTAGTAACTCACATTCAATTTCGCCTTTTACCAAGTATGCATAAAACTGGCCTCCAGCACCTCTCATTACAACTGGTTCGCCAGGTGGGCACTCAGTGTAAGGATTCACCATGAGGGTGCTAGTAGAACCTGTGTCTCTCAGAATTTTTACCTCATGCATACAACCATTTAATCTCACGTTGCCAGATGATATAAAGGGACTGTAACTGTCCTGCACTGATGGTGAAATTATTATTGGCTTAACCCTAGTGGGTTGCACCACACATGCTACTACACCCCTGTCTAGATGTTTTACGTTAGCTGCTAGGTACTCCTTCTGTCGAGAGTCTTGCATTAAAGGAACTTTTGGTGCTAGGTACTCCTTCTGTCGGGAGTCCTGCATTACAGGCACATATGGAGTTTGAGATACGGCGGCAACTGTCTGCCCCGATCTCTCCGTTCTCTCCTTGGCCCAGCACTGATAAGCTAGGTGGCCTCTCTTGCCACAAAAAGTACATACTTTAGGGGATACGGGAACGTTCCCTCTTTGAGCATTACTATTAGTTTGGGGCCCACCTCTGTTACCATTGCCCTGAGTCGCATTTTTAGTTGGGGGAACAATTCGGTTTTGGCTAGCTGGGGAAGACGTTATAGGCTTGTGACTGGGTCTGTCAGATTTGTGATTGGGATACTTAAAATTAGAGCTAGAATTATCGTAGGGCTTCTTTCCACGAAATTTGTTGTTGAGCACGTATGTGTCAGCCATGTCAGCGGCGTCAGCAAGACAATCTACCTTTTTCCCCTTTAAATGATAGGATACAGAAGAATCAATTTTCCATAGGAAATTTTCTAACAGGACCAACTCCTTCAGATCGTTGTAGCTTGTGACTTTCTTACTCTTGACCCAATGATTGAAAGTTTTAGTCATGGTCCTGGCAAATACCTTATGGGTTTCTTCTACTTTCTTCTGGTTTTTACGGAAAGATTGCCTGTAAGCCTCAGGCTGCAATTGATAGGTTTTTAGGATAGCTGCTTTGAGATGGTCATAATCCTGCCTAACTTCTGCTACTTCTGACAAATACGTGGCTCGAGCCTGCCCTGTCAAAACGGTTTGCAACATGAAAGGCCATTGATCTCTTGTCCACTTCATACCTCCAGCAACTTCCTCAAACAAAACAAAGAAATCCTGCACATTATCCTCAGTGAAAGGTGGAATGACACTAGTCATAGTTAATCCCAGAGGGGGAGCAATTTCGGGAGCATTTGTATTGACATTTAGTTGAGCCGTACGATATTGATATTCACATTGTTCGGTCGTTGCACTGGCATTTAGTCTGACTTGTTCGGTCTTTGCTTCGGCATTTATTCTGGCTAGTTCTATATTTGCGTTGGCTTTTATGCTGGCTTCTTCGGTATTTGTTCTGGCTTTTATGCTGGCTTCTTCGGCATTTGCTCTGGCTTGTTCGGCATTTATTCTGGCTAGTTCTATTTTTAGTCTGGCTAGTTCCAGTACTTGATCACCGATCAAACCAGGTGGCAATTGTTCATCAAGTGGGCTAGGTATCCCACCAACTGCTCCGTCACCCTCTCCGCCTTCTACAGGGAACAGGTGGGTCTTTATGGTCTGAGCCACTTCTACTTTGGACATGTTTGAGACAGTTAATTGGAGATGTGAGGCAAGCACTTTCAGTTCGGATTTGGACAGACAGTCAATATCAGGGGCTGTGGGTTCTGATTCTATGAAAACTCTAGCATCTTCTTCATTAATTAGTTGAGGCATGATTAATATTCGGTTTTTAAGTAGTGAAACTGTAATGAAACTGAGTGAAACTGTATGAAACGAATCCTGGCGAGGTCGCCACTCTTCTGTTACGTATCTTGATCCTCAAGTGGTTAACTTGATGAATCTAGATAGCACAGAGATATATATTAAGGTATCAGTCAGCTGAAGGCAGAACAAAAGTAAAATCTAATAAAATTATTTCCTGTTGTTGCTTCCTTTCCTTTTGGATCTTAGGACTTAGTATCCTTTATTGACCGATACTCTTTAATTATGAAAAATACTGAAACTAATTAAAGTCATGTAGTATTTATAAAGAATATTATTTAACCGAAGCTTAGTAGGCTATGGTTATGAACCGAATAAGTTATATCTAAAGAAGGACTATTAATTCTATAAAAAGTCTTGAAAGATAAATATTAAAGTAAGAATATTTCAGTCTCTTACCCTATTTGAAATGAATAGTTTTCTTATATGTCCTTTTATTTATATTTAATTTAATTAGTCTTGGTTCTGGTCTTACGTTAATAGAATTATATTATTATTATTATCATCAGGAGTAATATCAAAGTCACATAAAAAGTTAGATATATATTTAATAATTAGTTAAATGTATTTCTTAACCACGTAACATTGGTTTGATTAGGAGTAAATAAAGTTACAGGATCGTTTCATAGATTCGATTCAAGTCTCACTCAAATAATATGAAAAGCAAAATATAATATTTTGAAGCAAAAGAATTTTCTTCAGCTTAGGAAATCACTATAAGTAATATTAACACAGCCATGTTAGTCTAAGGCGATATTACTAATATGAGACAACAGCATCACCGTACTAAGCACCGTTAAGCAATGTAAGCTTAATTCAAAGAAAATGAAAGAACTCGTAAGTATTAATATAAAACAATAGTATTACTTTCATCATAACCCAATTACTTAAAGAGTTGCTTTAGTCCACAAGTTAGTCAACTAAAATAGTTAAGTACATAATAATAGCGTTAACGTTACTTCGCAATCAAATAGTTTAAGTACACAATAATAGTAGCGTTAACGTTAATTCGCAATCAAATAGTTAAACACATAATAGTAGCGTTCACGTTAATTCCCAATCACATATCTCACTAACCAACATAACGTAAGTGTTTACACCGAACACACTTAACACACACATATATAATCTGACTGACAGTCACAATCCCATTATAATACTTCACCCCGTCTTCCTCCAGCTGCAAGTTCACCTTCCCCAACTCCAAATGAGACTGATTTGAATGCCCACAACTCGGGTCTTATATACCAAACAATGATGGTGTAGGAACGAATCAGGAGGCGAGTGATGGTGCGCGCCCCTATCATAGCTCCTCGAGTTGCATAGCAGGTGCCTGGTCCAATCACAGCTCCCGGCGTCGATCATACGTCATAGCATCGTGGCATCGAGGTAGTTTGTAGGGTCCCCATGACGCACGCAGGTGTGAAGGCTTGTTTGCAGGTATGCGGGCGAGGTAGTTTCCCCACTCGCTTCACCGTTTGGGTAGTTCGGCTCCTTCAACTCTAATTCTAACTCTTAAATTAACATACAGGGCTCCGTATGTCAGACCTCCCCCCTAGAAAAGAGTTTAAGGAGTACAGTACATAATATTAAACAGAATACATAAAGAGATTCACCACCAGATTGGCAACAGCAAAATTAAAAGAGGATATAATAAGGATATCACCCAAAGTAGGCAACGTCTCCAGGTACCACATCAGAACATAGCCGGAACGTAGCTGGAGCGTTATTCGAACTGCAAGGCATCTCACAGCTGAAGGCTTAAAAGCGCACTACAAAAGCATGATATTTACCTCGCTACAAGGGAGAGCTAATTGCCAAAATCCTCTCATTAAATTAAACTTACTGCTGTATGAGGCCAACCTGGTAAATGTAATCTTTAACAGATACGTGAAAGGCAATCGGCTAGCACGTTCTGGACCCCCTTAATATGTTTGACATCCAGGGAGTATTCCTGCAGCAACAAACTCCACCTGGTCAGTCGTTGGTTTTTATTTCGGAACCTATGCAAAAATTTTAAGGGGTGATGGTCAGTATACACAGTGATGGCACCAGAGGCAGATTGCACATAGACAGCAAAGTATTGAAGGGATAAAATTAATGCTAACAGCTCCTTCTCAATGACTGAATAGTTACGTTGGGCAGAATTTAATTTTTTACTGAAATAGCACACAGGATGCAATACCTCACAGTCGTCTTCCTGGAGCAACACTGCACCAACCCCGGTATTGCTCGCATCCACTGCCAGGGAAAAAGATCTGTTAAAATCAGGAGCTCGGAGTACAGGATAATTAGATAATATATATTTGGTAGCAATAAAGGCTTCTTCACATTCAGAGGACCACACAAACTTCACATCCTTACGGAGAAGATCTGTCAGGGGAGCTGTCAACTTGGAAAAATTTATAATGAAACGCCTATAATAGCCAATCATGCCTAGGTACCTTTGGATATGTTTCTTAGTGCTAGGAGTTGGGAATTCTAGAATAGACTCTACCTTTGCTTGAGGAGGTGCAACCTGCCCCTGACCTACCGTATATCCTAGATACTGGACCGTACTCTTTACAAAGGTGCATTTCTTAAGATTAACCACCAGATTGGCATCAGCAAGATTTAAGAACAGCAATCTAAGTTGGTAAAGATGCTCCTCCCATGACTGTGAAAAGATAAGAATATCATCGATGTAGACAACGCACCCAGGTACCCCTTCAGTCACCAAATTCATGAGGCGCTGGAATGTAGCTGGGGCGTTTTTCAAGCCGTAGGGCATTACGTTACAGCAGAAGGCTTGATTGTTAACTACAAAGCATGATATTTCCCTCGCTCTAGGGGTGAGAGCTACTTGCCAATATCCCTTCATCAAGTCAATCTTGCTGATATAGGTGGCTGTACCAATCTGGTCAATGCAGTCGTCGATCCGTGGCAGTGGGTAGGTATCGTTCTTTGTGACAGCATTGACTTGCCTATAGTCCATACATAACCTATGGCTCCCGTCTGGCTTTGGCACAAGTATGACCGGACTACTCCACTGGCTTAAGGCCCTAGTGATCAGTTCATTAGACAACATAAAGTCAAGCTCGACCTGCAGTATACTCCTGCGTTGTGGCGAGACACGGTAGGGGGATAGTTTAATGGGAGTTGCATCCCCTACGTCGATGTCGTGCACGGCCAAAGAAGTGAGCCCTGGAGTATCACGGAACACACTGGGAGACTGAGATAAAACAGAGATTAGTTGGTTCGCTTGATCAGAGGGAAGACGACATAGTTTAGATGGTAATTCCCTCCAAGCCACTGAATTATACTGAAAGTTGGATAGGCTACATGACAAGTCAAAGTCTGCATGGATACCTTCAGGCTCTGGAACAGTCTGTTGCGAGTCAGTAAGAGAACTGAAAACTTCGTCCGCACCAGGCTGTTCACAGGTCCTGACATTCACTGCCACAGTGGGAGAATCTGGAGGAGAGGAATCAGGGGACCTATGGTAGGGTTTCAACATATTTATATGGAATACTTGCGTGGGCTTTCTCCTGTCCGGGGTAGTTACTAGATAATCGGTAATGCTCACCCTCCGAATGATCTTATATGGGCCCCTGAACTTGGCAGATAAAGGTTGGCCAAAAAGGGGGAGCAGGACCAAAACCTCATCACCGGGCTGAAACTCCCTCTCACAGGCTTTTCTGTCATACCATTTCTTCATGGAGCTTTTAGCCACGGTCAGGTTTTGAGCGGCAAACTCACATGAGGATCTCAGCCGGGTTTTGAAATCTGAAACATACTTGAGGAGGTTTTGGTTCCCCTCCTGGCCAACTAGGCTATCCTGCAATAGTTGCAAAGGACCGCTTACCTGGTGACCGAAAACTAGCTCATTAGGGGAAAAACCCAGGGATTCAGTTGGAACCTCACGAGTAGCAAATAAAAGAAAAGGTACCCCCTTATCCCACTCAACTCCGGTCTCTGTACAATATTTACGTAACATTCCTTTTAATGTCTGATGATATCGTTCGAGAACCCCTTGACTCTCTGGGTGGTAGGTGCTAGACTTAACATGCTCGATACCCAACTCCTTCAGGGACTGCTGAAAAATGTTAGAGGTAAAATTAGTTCCTTGATCACTTTGCACCTCATGGGGGAAACCCATTCTGGTGAAGAATTTGAGCAGTTCCTTGATGACAGTTGGAGCAGAGGTAGTCCTTAAGGGTATAGCCTCTGGGTAGCGAGTTGCCATGTCCATGATAGTTAATAAATAAAAGTTACCTTGGGAAGTCTTAGGCAATGGGCCTACAATGTCCACTACCACCCGAGTAAAAGGATTCTCGAAAACGGGCAAGGGCACCAGAGGATGTACAGGCACCTTCTGATTGGGTTTTCCGGTCATCTGGCAAGTGTGACACACTCTACAACACTCCACTACATCTGCACGCATTCCTGGCCAGTAAAAGTGGGCTCTGATTCTGTCTAGAGTTTTTCTCACACCTAGGTGTCCTGCCAATGGTATACAATGTGCCATTTCCATGATATCTTTACGACAAGGTTTGGGGACTACTACTTGATGGACGTCCCAAGCCCCGTCATCGATTGGTCTGTGTGGCGGTCTCCATCTTCGCCATAATACTCCTCCTTTGAGGTAGAAACATTCACCACCCTCCTTCTCACATTCTTCTTCACTCACGGACCTGGCAGCTAACTCCTTGCATTCACGATCATCTCTCTGTAGCTCTACCAGGCCACTAGGACAATTTGGAGGGGTTTCATAGTCATCGTTAGGGTCAAGATGAGCCATAAAGGTGTCAGATAAATCCACCTCAGTCACATCATCAGGCACAGTTGGAGCGTCATTCACATTCTCATCATCCCTTTCATCAACTCTTACATTCGGTACATTTCTGTCGGAGGGAACTGCTACTCGAGACATTGAACGTGTGACAGCACACACAGGGAAAACTGTTGGCATCTCCAAGGAAATAGATTTAATTCTCTAAGACGCTCTTCGTATGGTTTGTTCTTTAGGCTAGGTATCATTTTGGTAACTCTACGTTGAACTCGTTCTAGCTTGTTTATATCTTTTTGGTAATAAGGGCACCAGGATTGAACGCAGTATTCCAGAAGAGGGCGGACTAAGGAATTGTAAAGGGTTAGGATAACTTCTTTGGATTTATGCTCAAATGACCTGCCTATAAAGCCAATTATTTTGTTTGCCTTCTTAACAACTTCTGAACATTGTTGACTCGGTTTTAGGTTACTCGATATTGTTACTCCCAGATCAGTTTCTCTGTTTACATTCTTAAGCTGAGTGCCATTCATCGAATAGTTTGCTTTCTCATTTAGGTATCCGACATGTAGTACTTTACATTTATCCGCATTGAAACTCATTTGCCAAATTTGGGCCCAACATGACAATTTATCTAGATTGTGTTGCATATCGTCAACTTGTTCTTTTGAGAGTACGCTATTTGCAATTTTTGTATCATCAGCAAATTTTGAGATTGTGCAGGTGAGACCCTCATCTATGTCGTTGATGTAAATTAGAAAGAGAATTGGTCCTAGTACCGATCCCTGGGGTACCCCGCTACTTACATTGGTCCATTTAGATGCCTTACCGTTTATGACTACTCTTTGCTTTCTGTTGTTGAGCCAATTTTCTATCCATTTCAACACACCGTCTTGTATTCCATGCGCTTTTAGTTTTAGCAGTAAACGTTTGTGGGGAACTTTGTCAAAGGCCTTTTGAAAATCAAGGTATATAATATCTACAGCTTTACTCTCATCGTAGAGGTTGAGGATATCGTGGAAGAAGTCTAAGAGGTTTGTTAAACAGGAACGTTTTTTACGAAAGCCGTGTTGAGTATCTTTAAGTATGTTATTTTCCTCTAAGTGATTTACGAGTCTGTCTCGTATGACCGTTTCTAGCATTTTACATACAACTGAGGTTAAGCTAATTGGACGATAGTTACTGGGTAGGGATTTGCTGCCTTTTTTGAATATCGGTGTTACGTTGGCTAGCTTCCACTGATCAGGCATAGTTCCAGACTGCAAGGATTTATTGAATAGTAATGTCAGTGGTTTGGAGAGCTCATTCTTAGCTTCCTTTAGAACTCTAGGCGAGATTGTATCAGGTCCTGGCGTTTTATTTACTTTGAGTTTATCTAAACAATTCAATACTTCTCTCTCTGTAACGGTGATATTGCTTAGAACATCTGAATTATCAATCTGAATCGGCGATGGTGTAGGGATATCACTGAGGTCTTCGGTTGTAAAAACTGATGCAAAGAAGGTATTGAGGGCATTACTCATTTGTACTTCGTCTTTGGTGTATTCTCCTTTTTCATCGACTAACGGTCCAACAGTTGAAGTAACTACTTTTTTCTTTCTGATATAACTATAGAATTCTTTCGGGTTTGTTTTACTTTGATTCGCAATATGTAACTCTAAGGTCTTTTTACTTTGCTTAATTAACTTTTTGGCTTTGCGTCGTAGCTCTACAAATTTCACCCGTTCTTCGTCATTTTGTGAGGATTTTAATCTATCATTAGCAAATTTTTTAGCAAGCAGGCAGTTTGAAATATCTTTATTCCACCATTTGGGCTTATTATTATGGCCTGGACGCCGTATTTTCGATGGTATGCAGTCTTGCACTGCTTTTAGGTAAGTGGTTTCGAATAACTTCCAAGATGTATTTATGTCGTTATTGTTAATTAAAAAGCTCCAGTCAGTTTCTTTAAACATAGCTCTAAGTTTATGGAAGTTTGCTTTCTTGAAATTAGGGACTTTTTCGATGCTACTATTTGGTTCGTTACTAGTAAACTTTAAAGTGAAAGTTATCGTACGATGGTCGCTGTTACTGAATTCATCACCAACATTCAAATTCTCTATCAATTCTTCTTTTGTTGCAAGTACAATGTCAAGAACGTTATTACCACGGGTCGGCGTTCGAACAAATTGATAAAGCGAACTCTCTTGCAAGTTCGTATACAAGTCATGTCCGGAGTGTGAAGTAAGAGTATCGCCCCACTTGGTCACAGGTAAATTAAAGTCGCCAAAAATTACGGTATCTTGTGAGTTACTTACATCTGCAATTTGTTCGTAAATTTCTCGGTCAGTTTGCACTGATTGAGCTGGAGGTC
Organism: Lithodes maja; assembly: GCA_037953745.1. Classification (NCBI taxonomy): domain Eukaryota; kingdom Metazoa; phylum Arthropoda; class Malacostraca; order Decapoda; family Lithodidae; genus Lithodes; species Lithodes maja. The sequence goes on from JBAKBP010014331.1 coordinate 43,845, forward strand.
TGTATATTAACGCAAGTATTATTTTTGTACCTTTATTATTCTTTATTAGCACAAAAGATGTGTCGACGTTCACAATTTGAGGTTTTGACACGAGGGTCGGGTTAAGACTTTCTTTGATATAAAATAAAACGCCACCTCCATTTTTATTTATTCGGCTGTTCTCAAACATTACATAACCGGGAAGTGAATACTCTGCTAAAAAGTCTCTATCTTCTGTATTGAGCCAAGATTCTGTTATGCCAATCACATCATAATTTTCTGTAAACACTAGTTCCTCTAAATCTGAAAATTTATTGCGTATGCTACGAGCGTTTGCATAGAAAACCTTTAAAGTTGCGGTTTTAGAACTCGCATTACGTTCTTTCATCGAATTTTTGGTTCTGGTCGGATCTACATTTACATTCATGGCTGTCCTCGGTCCTCGGTCGTTATCCCTGACGGTTTTGAATTTGGGTCGTGTTGGTGGAGATTTATCCAAATTCGCGGTTCTTGACGGATTAGTATTTAATTCCTTTGTAGGTTGCCGTCCTCGCTGTCTTCGGTCCTCCTTCCTGGTTGTCCTGTGCTGAGTCGATTTCTTCTCCGAAAATCCTTCACCGCATCGTTGAGAAGACGCCCAAAACGTGCTGCTCCCACCTGGTTCAGATGAACTCCATCGTCCGAAAACAAATAGTCATCGAAGTAGAAATTGTCCCAGGTGTCGACGAATAAAGATACCTTTATCAATATTGCATGGCATTGGTTACCGGTACCTATAATGCTGTGCTCGTTCTTATTAGTCTGGCCTACCTGGTGCAACACTGTAATACCTTCATCAATATTGCATGGTTACCTATAATGCTGTGCTCGTTCTTATTAGTCTGGCCTACCTGGTGCAACACTGTAATACCTTCATCAATATTGCATGGTTACCTATAATGCTGTGCTCGTTCTTATTAGTCTGGCCTACCTGGTGCAACACTGTAATACCTTCATCAATATTGCATGGTTACCTATAATGCTGTGCTCGTTCTTATTAGTCTGGCCTACCTGGTGCAACACTGTAATACCTTCATCAATATTGCATGGTTACCTATAATGCTGTGCTCGTTCTTATTAGTCTGGCCTACCTGGTGCAACACTGTAATACCTTCATCAATATTGCATGGTTACCTATAATGCTGTGCTCGTTCTTATTTGTGCTGCAGTTTGGCGAATAATCCGTTTCTGCTACACAAGGTCATATATATATATATATATATATATATATATACCGGTATATATATATATATATATATATATATATATACCGGCATATATGGTGAGATGGATGTGTGGGGCCAGGCTACAGGATAGAATAACAAATGTTGAGCTGAGAAGACGTTTAGGTATAAAGAGTATTAGCGAGGTGATGCGTACAAGTAGACTGGGATGGTATGGACATGTGGAGAGAATGGATGAACAAAATTGGGTGAAAAAATGCAGGTCTGTGATTGTGGAGGGAGCTGCACCAAGGGGTGGACCGAGGAAGACCTGGCATCAGACTATACGCGCCGATCTCAAATTCAAGAACTTGACAAGTGAAGCAGCCCTTAACAGGGTTGCCTGGAACGCCGCCACTAGGACAAGAGACTGAAACTGCACTGATGTGTGGAACACTCAGTCTTAACATTTGATGTATGTATGTATGTATGTATGTATATATACAGTATATATGCAAGCAAAGTTGAATATGACAGCATTTTCAGTAATTAATTTTCGTATGTATATTTTCAATTTTCCTTATAGTTTTTCTAGCACTAGGTGGGTGTTCAAAAATTAAATCACCAAGTCTTTCCATCACTGGTTAGGAGTTTAGGACTACGGTACGTTAAAGTACGGTAGGCTAAATGGTTAATCACATTGTGTGCCTGTTATTTCCGAATGTAATATCCTTTGTACTATGTGTATGTATGTATTTACTCAGGCCCATTCCCCATTTTTCCTATTTTTTAAAATGTTTTTTTTTTGTGTTTTTTTTTTGGGGGGGGGCTACTAAAGACAGAGCCTTTGTGTTACCGGTATATATATATATATATATATATATATATATATATATATATATATATATATATATACTGTACATATACCGGTACTGTATATAATTATTGCATTACAACTTTAATCTAAAAGCAAGTTCTTGTTTCTAAATATATGTTCTTCAGAAAACCTATACTGCCTAACCATATGCGCAGAAAGAACGGTGTTATATATTTGTTTCCCAATATTATAATGGTCCATTTACGGTGTCCACAAAATACACCTCACGATTTTATTTATTATATTTTATTTATTTTATTTTATTTTATTTTTCAGAGCTGGTGGTGGTGTTGGAACTGTTGGGGGTTATTGAGGCCTGAAGGTGAAGGTGATCCCACATCCCTTTCCCTATCTTTACCCCTCCCCTCTATAACTGGTATCCCTCCCCCCATCTCTACCCCTCCCCTCTATAACTGGTATCCCTCCCCCCATCTCTACCCCTCCCTCTATAACTGGTACCCCTCCCCCCATCTCTACCCCTCCCCTCTATAACTGGTATCCCTCCCCCCATCTCTACCCCTCCCCTCTATAACTGGTATCCCTCCCCCCATCTCTACCCCTCCCCTCTATAACTGGTACCCCCTCCCCTCTATAACTGGTATCCCTCCCCCCATCTCTACCCCTCCCCTCTATAACTGGTATCCCTCCCCCCATCTCTATCCCTCCCCTCTATAACTGGTATCCCTCCCCCCATCTCTACCCCTCCCCTCTATAACTGGTATCCCTCCCCCCATCTCTACCCCTCCCCTCTATAACTGGTATCCCTCCCCCCATCTCTATCCCTCCCCTCTATAACTGGTATCCCTCCCCCCATCTCTACCCCTCCCTCTGATTGACACCCTCCTCTCTCCCCTTCCCCCACCCTCCATTCCTTCCTTCCCCCCTCCCTCCCTCCTTCCCTTAAATCCCTCTCATCCACCTCTACCCCCTCCCCCCTTTCCTCCATCCCTCCCTGCCTTCTTCCCTTAAATCCCCCCTTATCCATGTCTTCTCTCCCTTTCCCTCCCTCTCCATCCCTTTCCATCCCTCTCCCTCCCTCCTTCCATTAAACCCATCTCATCCGCTCTTCTAACCCCTCCCCACTCCCCCCTCTTAGTCTCTCTCTCTCTCTCTCTCTCTCTCTCTCTCTCTCTCTCTCTCTCTCTCTCTCTCTCTCTCTCTCTCTTAGTATTTGTCAACCCCCCCCCCCCAAACGCCACTACACACCCCATGTTTACATAATCACCCCCGCATCCTGAATTCTGTACCTCTGTAATACGGAATGACCCTGTGTACCAAGCTAGTGTAACCTATGCATTGGTGTAACTGATGCCTGGGTAGTGTCCGATCCTTTGACACTAATTCGCGCAACAAGAACAAGAACAAGTAAGGTGAATTCTCGGGGAGCTATTATTTAACTCAACTTTATTACCCACAGCAAACAAAAACGAAAGAAAACTATATATCCCTAAGTACATTTTCGGGGAGCTCATATTTAACTCTACCTTAATTCAAAACAAAATACAAATAAATACATAAATAGATGAATAAAAAATGAATAGATAACAAAACTGAATTCACAAAACAAAAAATAGATAAATAAACCAAATAGAAAATAAAAAAGTTATTTCTCGGGGAGCAAATAAATAATTCTACCCTTTTCGTCAGCAAAGTTAAATCGTATATCCCTGGCTTTCGAAAAAAAAAAAAAAAAAAAAAAATTTTACCTTCCAATTCCAGCGAACAAATACATTCGAAAAAGGATTGTCAATGCTTAACTACCGAATATAACTTTTTAAAACTATGATAACCCTTTAATGTTAACATTGTTTATTCTTGAAGTGCCCATCCACCAAATTCAAAGAACACGTAAATTCGATTTTTTTTTATTGTGGGTGGTTGCTGTCTAGCGAATATAACTTTTTTTAATGGGAGATGGGTCGTGTTTCTGGTCCCCTTTTTCCCTCATGTTAGCCCCATTTGTTTTGAGACTATAAGACGTTCGGCCCATTAGTTTGGCGATTTAAACACCTTTCGCCCCATTTTGTTGCCAATTTTTAGACTTTTCGTTCCATTAGGTGTCCATTTTTACCTTATCATAACTTACCCTAGCCTAACTTTCCTTACCCTAACTTTGCCAGTGTTACATCTCCTGTACCTTACCTATCCTAACCCCATCCTAACTTATTTTATCCTAACTTACCATACCCTAAGTTTGTCCTACCGTAACCCCCCCCGCCCCACCCCCACCATGAAGCTGTACCCCCTGCTGGTCCTACTACCTACTGTCGTCCTTGTCACAGGTAAGACTATTATCACTTATTTATGGTCTCACATTATATATATGGAGTTTTTCTTTATTATGATACTTTATTTTAGATCTCAAGGTATACATTCGACCGTTCTACTTTATTTGTTGCTCTCTCTCTCTCTCTCTCTCTCTCTCTCTCTCTCTCTCTCTCTCTCTCTCTCTCTCTCTCTCTCTCTATATATATATATATATATATATATATATATATATATATATATATATATATATATATATATATATATATATATTTATTTATTTATTTATTTATTTATTTATTTATGTATATTCAAACCTCTTCAATGTCCCTACAGCTAATATATATTTAGATTTGATTGTCTAGAATATAGTATTATCATGTGAAACTCCCAAGTCTCATAAGTGGACTCACCAGGAGGCATTATAATCTATAGATTAATGTTGTATAAGTAATAAGTCCTGTTGTGACCTATGGTGATTACTGGTTACCTCTATTGATAACTATGGATTATTGGAGGAATTATCTTTATGGGGTAGCTAGGTAAGAAGACAGAGAGAGACAGACAGACAGACAAAGAAAGAGAGAGAGAGAGAGATAGAGGGAATCATTTTTGTTGATACAGCCATACACTTTTGACTACACAATTATAATTAAATATTACATTGTTTAATCAAATAAATTAGTCGCGTAATTGCAAAAGTTGATATTGTGTACCCATAGTAACTCAATAATCAAGTTTAATACCAAAGCAAGGGAATAAAATTACGTTATTTATCCGAGAGTAATACATTATTTTCATATATTAATTGCTACATTAATCAATTTCATCAGAATTATTGTATGTTTGGGTACGATAATAAGCCTTCATCAGTATACTATATATATATATATATATATATATATATATATATAGTGTGCGTGTGTGTTTATATAATTATTCATTAAGAGAGCGAGAGTGAGAGCTGTGCAATTCATCACCTCGAAAACTTATGCCCAAACTATTCCTACCTTTCACAGTTTTCGAGTTATCTCTCTTAACTTGTGAGAGATTTCATAGTTGTACGAGTTTATCCTTCTCCAGCCAGGGACAGGTTTGGTCTGTTGAGGGAGAAGTAGTCGCTTTGATTCTGGACCCCCTTCTCCCTCATGTTTAGTACCGGTATATTATATTTGATTTTTGTTTAAGACTTTCGTTCCGTTAGTTTGGCGAGTTTGATGGTAGGCCTACCTTTCGCCTCATTTCTTTGTTATCATTAAGACCTTTCGTGCCATTTAGGTGTCGATTATTTCCTGGCGAGCGATAGCGAGCTTGTAATTTTAGAAGAAATCGGCCTTTGGCAGAGACATTGTTCTGCCGAAAAATTTACAAATTTATCTTGAAAGGGCGTCTAAGGGGTGTATTTTAAAGCTTGATGGAGGTCTAGCGAAAGGGTTAAATGTAATTATTTATTTTACTTAACTATTTGTTTCAATATATCTTAGCTATCATTACGCGCGATGGTTTAGTTCTATTTTAACTAACTAATAAAAGTTGACGAAGGGACTAGAGTTCTCAAAAGGGGCTCCAGTCCTGACGCTATACTTGACTTACGGTGTGCTGGCTTAATAATCCAGAAGGGTTGATAGCTTCTGAGGTCCTATTTTAACTAACTAATAAAAGTCTTCCCAAACTACTTTAATCAACAGGGACGGAAAGTTGAGCTGGGGGGGGGGGGGGGGGGAAGGGGGGACGAGGGGAGGAAGTTGGTTGTAAAGAATTAAGTTGCTGCATTTGTATCTCTTAACCCTCTCACGTTCTTGACGCAATTTTGAGCCTATTAGGGATACTTTAAAGCCTTTGTTACCATCAGGGGTATTTAGAAACCTTTAGTTTAGTTACTTCAACCTCTGCAGTTGTCTTTGAGTTAGCTGTGGGCAGAAAAGTAATTTTGGAGAGGTAATTATAAGAGTGAGAGAACTCTATTTATTATTGCTAATCTGGCAACCTCTGCGTCATAAGGATGTGAGAGGGTTAAGTTTATAATGATAACTTGAGAGAGAGAGAGAGAGAGAGAGAGAGAGAGAGAGAGAGAGAGAGAGAGAGAGAGAGAGAGAGAGAGAGAGAGAGAGAGAGAGAGAGAGAGATCTGCACTGTATCTCTTAAATTTATAATGATAACTAAGGAGAGAGAGAGAGAGAGAGACATCTGCATTTTATCTCTCTCTCATTGATACAATCATGGAGGGATTGTTGCTTTTTCTGGATCCCTTTCTCCCTCATGTTCAGCCCTATTAGTTCTGAGATTTAAGACGTTTGCCCCATTAGTTTGGCAATTTTATTATCATTCGCTCGATTTGCTTGCCAATATTAAGACCTTTAATGCAATTTCGACGTTGATTATTTTTCCTGGCGAGCGATAGCGAGCCTGTAATTTAAGTGTATTTGGCTATCGAAAAGTGTACAAATATATCATGAAGGGGAATCTTGAGGGTGTTTTTTAAAAGCCTGATGAAGGTCTAGGGGGGGGGACTAAAAATAAATAAAAATAATGTATAATAATAAGCAAATACATACGCCCATAAGGGGAGGTATTTAGTTTGTACCCTAGACCTCCATCAAGCTTAAAAATTACACTCCCTTGACCCTCTTCAAGATAAATTTGTACATTTTTCGGTAGAAAAATGTTCTGGCCGAAGGCCGTTTCCTCTTTCATTACAAGCTCGCTATCACTCGCCAGGAAAAAATCGACACCGAAATGGCACGAAATGTCTAAACATTGACAGCAATGGGGCGAAAGTTCTTAAAATCGCCAAACTAATGGGGCGAACGTCTTAAAATCTCAAATAACAGTGGAGTTAAACATGAGGGAGAAAGGGGTCCAGAAAATAATCCCTCTAGTGGAAATCTCCCCTTAATGTGCACTCATATGGTTGTGAATATTTTATATACCGGTACCGTCTGTGGAAGTTAATTTATTATTAACATGGAAAGACTAGGATGTAGCATTTTAACTACTCTGTGTTATTTACAGCCATTGTGTTGTTCCTTATGTTATACTGCTATTGATTATCTTCGGTTTAAGTATTTTTCCGGACAGATTATAATGGCTAGTAGTTCCAAGTCAATCAGGCTGCTATGCCATACACTGTATACATATAATTATACTGTGTATATATATATATATATATATATATATATATATATACTGTATATATATACCCGACCGACCATCCCCTGACGACCCCACAAAATTACCTGGACCTCGGCCTGTTACGCTTTCTATTGATTTCTGCAACATTCGCGGACTTTCCTCTAACTTTCACTCTGTTGAACACCATCTCTCCTCCGACAAAACTGATCTTCTCTTCCACACCGAAAGTCAGGTGTCTGTAGCAACATCCAGCAACTCCTTCTCTGTATCCTCCTACTTTCTCTATCCTAGTTTCAAAGCCAAAGGCGGATGTTGTGCATATGTGCACAACAAACTCACTTCGTTCCCGATTTTGACTCCTCTTAATTCTCTACTTTATGGCTCAAACTGTCCTGTCATTCTCTTACTAAATATTTTTTGTGCTGTCTATCTTTCCCCTAACTCTACCAACTTTTCCAAATTCTTTGACTATCTAAACTCTACAGTGGAACACATTCTATCCATTTCTCCTTTCTCAGAAATCTCCATCTTAGGAGATTTCAACGTTCACCACCGCCAATGGCTCTCCTCTCACACTACTGACCCACCTGGTGAACAAGCCTACGTCTTTTCTATCATAAATGACCTAGAGCAGTTAGTTCAGCAACCCACCAGTATCCCGGATCGCATCGGAGATCGGCCCAGCATTCTTGACTTGTTTCTAACTTCTAACCCTTCTTCTTATACTGTCGATCTTTTCTCTCCTTTGGGCTCCTCCGACCATAAACTTATCTCTGTCAACTGTCATATCTCTCCAGTACGGCCACCCGATCCTCCTAGCTGGCGGCGCTTGTGGCACTTTGGCGCTGCCGACTGGGAGGCTCTCCGGCAGTACTTCTTTGATTTCCCATGGAATGATTTCTGCTTCCGTGGCCGGGGACCCTCGGAGAGTGCTGAACGTATTACCGAGGTAATCCTATCGGGCATGGAAGCATACATTCCATTCTCTTTCTCTCAGACTAATGCTAAACAGTCTTGGTTTACTCACGCCTGCTACTGTTGTCCGCAATAAGGAGGAAGCATTCAAACGGTACCAACGCCTTAAAACTCAAGACTCTCATTCTTCCTATGTTTCTGCCCGGAATCAAGCCAAATCTGTTCTTCGACTTGCCAAACACTCTTTCATCAATAATAAATGCACTGAACTATCCAACTCTAGCTCTTTCCAAGCTTTCTGGCATCTAGCCAAAAACCTCTCCAACAATTTCTCATCCTCATCTTTCCCTCCCCTTTCCCATTCTGATGGCACAACCATCACTTCTTCCTCTGAAAAAGCTAAACTCTTCGCTCAAACTTTTGCTAGAAACTCAACCTTGGATGATTCCGGTGCTATTCCTCCCTCTCCACCCTCCTCTCTCTTACTTATGCCTAATATCCTAATCTTTTCTAAAGATGTACTTTCTACCCTCTCTGGGCTTAATACTAATAAGGCGTACGGTCCGGAACGGTGTTCCTCCTGTTGTTCTCAAAAACTGTACTTCCGTGCTGACTCTCTGCCTAGGCAAACTCTTTCGTCTCTGTATATCCTCTAACGTCTTCCCTTTTTGCTGGAAGTTTGCTCACATTCAACCTGTCCCAAAGAAGGGTGACCGCTCTCAACCCTCCAACTATCGTCCAATTGCTCTCATCTCATGTCTTTCTAAAGTTTTTGAAACTATTCTTGCTTCCAAATTTCTTAAGCATTTCTCTTCTCATAATCTGCTCTCAGATCGCCAGTATGGCTTCCTTAAGGGTCGCTCTACTGGTGATCTTCTTTCATATCTTACTAACTCTTGGTCATCCTCCTTTCGGGACTTCGGTGAGACTTTTTCTATTGCACTAGACATATCGAAAGCCTTCGATAAAGTCTGGCACAAATCTTTAATTTCTAAACTACCCTCCTTCGGTTTCTATCCCTCCATCTGTGCCTTTGTCTCTAATTTCCTTTCCGGCCGTTCCATAGCCGCGGTTGTGGACGGCCATTGTTCACTTCTCACCCTATAAACTCCGGTGTTCCTCAGGGCTCTGTCCTAGCTCCTATTCTCTTTCTAATTTTTATAAATGATCTCCTCAACTGTACCTCAATTCCCATCCATTCATACGCCAGACGACTCAACCTTACACTACTCCATTAGTTTTTCAGAACGCCCCAGCCAGCAATTCCTCAACGACAAACGTAATGAAGCCATAGAACTCTTAAATTCTGATCTAAATACTATTTCCAATTGGGGCAGAGAAAACCTTGTTGCCTTTAATGCTTCCAAAACCAATTTCGCCATCTATCTACCCGTAAGGAACTCCCAGCGGACTATCCCTTATTCTTCAACAATACAAAAATCAATCCTTCATCTTCTCTCAATATTCTTGGTGTCTCATTTTCTTCTGCTCTCAGTTGGAAGGACCATATTACCAGTCTTCCTAAGGCAGCCTCCCAGAAGCTGGGTGTGCTCAACCGCCTTAGGGGGTTATTTTCCCCTGCACAGCTTCTTGCTCTGTACAGGGGCATAGTGCGTCCTTGTATTGAGTATTGTTCATATGTGTGGGGAGGTTCCTCTCACACCGCTCTCCTAGACAAAGTTGAAAGGAAGGCCTTTCGTATCATTAACTCCCGTCCACTCACCAACTCTCTGCAATCTCTCTCTCTCCGCCGCAATGTTGCATCTCTCTCGCTATTCTATCGCTACTATAATAATCAGTGTTCCTCAGAGCTATCCCAGTGCATACCACCTCCTTTACGTAGGGCACGTGGTACCCGTCTTGCAACTCAATCCCACCCCTACTCTGTGCAACTCTCCAACCCAAGAGTGAAACGTTACTCTCAAACTTTCTTCTACTCAACAGCTGAGCTCTGGAACTCTCTCCCAGAATCAGTCTTTCCCTCTTCCTATGACTTAAATTGCTTCAAGCTCCGTGTGTCCAGGCATTTTGGCTCGAACGTCCCTTGATTTTGGCCCTGTCACTCTTTCAACTATGGGGGAGGCACTCGCTATAGGCAGTTATGCCTTTTGCCTCCCTCAATCACATAGAAAAAAAAAAAAAAAATCGTAGAGACAGATTGAGGAATGCAGAGGTACGTAGGAAAGTGAGACAGCAGGAACATTTGTCGGCCAGAGAGGACAGAAGGGTGCTGTGCTGGTATTGACATGTTGAGTGAATGGGAGATGAAAGGCTTACAAAGAGAGTAAATGTGTCAGATACAGGAAGATAGGAAGACCTCTGTTGAGATGGAGAGATTGTGTAGTACAAGCGTTGGAAGATAGAGAGAGGACTGTAGAACAGGCAAGAGAAGTGGTAACAAATAGTAATGAATGGAGAATACTTGTGAATAGATGATTGATAATGCGGTCATTGGGATTCGGGGTCGGGCGCCAATTGGACTAGATAATAGTCCATCAGGCACCTGGCCTAGGGTACCGGTATATATGAAAGGTCAAGCATGTGAGGTGGGCGGGCATTGTGGTGGTAAAAGCTTCGCTGCGTGTCTGCCTGCTGAGACCGGAACATCTTCTGGCAGTCTGGGACCTGGGAATCTTTGGCTGGAGACCCCAAATTAGCCTGGGTCTCTAGGTCCTCTCCTGGGCAACCTAAATGTGTGTGAGTTTTTTTTTTTTTTTTTTTTTTCTTTGTTCTGTTCTTTCTCGTGTTGTCCCTGTTCCGGGTCTGTCTCGTGTCGGCCACACCCAACTGTGGTATATGTGACTGTGTATATACATACATGCATATACTAGTACACCATTATATGAGTAAACGATATAAAATTGGATGGAGAGGGGAAGAGGAATACAAAGCAATAAATATGACTTACAGACTGCAACAGACCTATCGGTCCTTACAGGGCAGCTTGGATATCTACACTGCTAAGCTACTAGGTACTAGACAGATAAATGTATATTAATAAGTAACACCCCGTTCTAAACATTAATCATCAATTACAAACCCCAATGTACTTGAATATACTGTGACGCACCCAGTGCGTGGCAACGCAACCTGATTGTACTCCTTGGTACTCCACTGTACCGCCACTGTGCGGTACCTCTGTACCGCTGTACCGTGCTGGCTGCCTATATTGAGTGTGACAACGTATAACTATGTTCTTTGTATCTCTGCAAAGGTCTCGTCATGTGCTAACCAGTGGTGGGTTTTGTTTTAAGCCATGTCGAGACCTTCCATTTAATATGTAGTATCAATAGAGAAGTTGATAGATAAGACAATGGGAGTTCAGAGAGAGAGAGTGAGTTGGGCTTCAGAGCGAGAGGGTAGCAATGCGCCACGCTGCCGGGGGGGTGGTTGCCAGACGTATGGACCGGTTGGCAGCCTTGCGCTTATAGCTAGGTGCGACAGGGTTGGTAGTCCATTGCCGCCTGCCTATGCTGCCTGGGCTGCCCATGTTGTCGTACTGCACATTGCCTGGAGGCTCGCTGTGTGTTCCGTGATCTGGTTGCCTAGAACCTTTGAGATTCTAACATCCCTTGCCCTCTCTCCCAACTTCTCACGGTTGCACTCTTTCTCTCTGACGACATTACTCTCATTTCATTCTTCTCTCTATTTAAATGCATAACCTTCCCTTGAGGTCCTAAAGGAGTTTCAGCACTCACCTCTCGTATTACTCTTAGGACAAGCATATATTTACATTGTGACGCACCCAGTGCGTGGCAACTTAACCTGATTGTACTCCTTGGTACTCCACTGTGCCGCCGCGGTGCGGTGCCGCTGTGCTGCTGTGCCGTGCTGGCTGCTTATATTGAGTGTGACAACGTATAACTATGTTCTTTGTATCTCTGCAAAGGTCTCGTCATGTGCTAACCAGTGGTGGGTTTTGTTTTAAGCCATGTCGAGACCTTCCATTTAATATGTAGTATCAATAGAGAAGTTGATAGATAAGACAATAGGAATTCAGAGAGAGAGAGTGAGTTAGACTTCAGAGCGAGAGGGTAGCAATGCGCCACGCTGCCGGGGGGGTGGTTGCCAGACGTATGGACCGGTTGGCAGCCCTGCGCTTATAGCTAGGTGCGACAGGGTTGGTAGTACATTGCCGCCTGCCTATGCTGCCTGGGCTGCCCATGTTGTCGTACAGCACATTGCCTGGAGGCTCGCTGTGTGCTCTATGACCAGGTTGCCTAGAACCTTTGAGATTCTAACATCCCTTGCCCTCTCTCCCAATTTCTCACGGTTGCACTCTTTCTCTCTGACGACATTACTCTCATTTCATTCTTCTCTCTATTTAAATGCATACCCTTCCCTTGAGGTCCTAAAGGAGTTTCAGCACTCACCTCTCGTATTACTCTTAGGACAAGCATATATTTACATGTATTAGATTTAAGGGGTTAATGTGAACAGCGATCTTCTTGATGAGGATAGTTGGTGAACGTTCTACATGTTCACGAGTTATATGCCCAGCTCATCATCCAATTTGTGACTAGACTAGTGCCATGTGTAAGAGCCCGACCATGCCCAGGAGTTGTCTGTAGAGGGGCGAGGACTTAGCCTTGATTTGCCTACCGAGCCAGGAGCGAGTGCAGTACCAGAGACTACAGCTCGCTCGTAGTGCCGGTATAGTAGAGTAACGTAATTTATCTGTCCTTGTGTTCTCTGCAGTCTTTTCCTGGGTTCTCGCTTTCAGTGCTGGGACTCGTTGTTCCTGTGACTTGGCCTGCTAGCTAGAACACATGGGGATGATGAGTGGGTGATATCTTTATTTTACTATGCATTGCAGCTCTCTTTAAGTTTATGTATGTAACACTTTACAATACACATTACTCACACACAAGACAACACTATTAATACTTTCATGTATCAATTAACTGCACTGTCGTTTTGCTGCTGTGTCCGGAGTTCCGTTGCGTAGGGCGCATACGGACTCAGAGGGGAGACAGAGTGAGAGAAGCGAAGTAGCCTATGCGGTAGTAGGCTACCGGCGCAGTACTGTTGCCTGCAACCTTTTAGTTATTCCAAGTATAGATTCATTATTATAATAAGTGACTACTATTTATGTTCCTTCCATGTGTATTATTAGGTATCTACTGGATCATGAACATCTTGTATGCTACATGCTAGTGCATGTTAGTAGGGGACAGTTATTCTAGTGCACGCGCTTTCAAGTAGGCGTGTACATTTGTCATTTAGCATTTCACTGTCATACCTTTAGCCTGCTTCTATTCTACATTATTAGAGGCTTAATATTAACGTAGTTTCTTGAGTATTGCATTTCTTTAGTAATAACGTAACCTATAAATGTCTGAGGGAGTTTAGCCTCATAGCCTACCCCTGTTGTACACTTTCGCCGAGTTAAGGTACCTCGTTACCATAGACGATAACTCTGTAGGGCGTTGGTGCTTTTGTTGTCTGGAGCATATAGTATTTGGGACTAGAATCGAGCGTGTCGTTGTCACATAAGCCATTTCTGTCCTACGATCAAGAATCCCGAATATGTATTGCCGATCCAGCCGTAACAAAATGGCGACCTTGCACAAGATTCAGTAGTATCCTATCACATGTTTTTTGGAGAACTATTCTATGCTACCTAGTAGAGCTGGCTAGAATTTTCTTGCATATTGGAGGAATTTTTATTGTGTCATTATTGTATTGGTGGACTTGCAGATTGTTTCGTTGGGGGTGTCTAGAGTAGAGTCATTCAAGCATCTTTAACATTTTGTGAGTCGAGACTGCAATTAGTAATAAGCACTTCTTTTTTTTTATGAACAGCAATTGTATAACCAGCACTATGTCTAATGACTCATCATTTACGGGGGAGGATAACACAGTACAGCCTAGTAACCAGCAAGTACAACAGATGTTTAGGGAAGGGAGTGTTATAAGTGGAGAGAGGGATGCCCGGGCATTTTTGCAGACACCTTTGACCGAACAGCGCCTGCAGGCTATTGATTGTTACGGTCTTCGCTGTTTAGCCACGGTTTTGGGGCGGGACTGTCCTGACAGTTGGCCCAAGAAGAATTTGGTGGCATGTTTGTTGGGTGATGGCGATGGGGCGGTGGGTGGAGTGGGGTCTTGGGGGGTTCCCTCCAAGCCTCCATTCCACTCTACCCCTGAGCTGGGCCCTCAGCCAGCGAGTCTTAGCACGATGCAGCAGGAGGGTTCTCAAGGGCAAGCTGGCTTACCCGTAAACACGTCTCGGTGTGGATCCCCCATTTTGTGCTCTCCCCCCCCAGGCCTGTCTCCTGAGATGTTATTTCAGCTAGAACTAGCTAAGTTTAAGCTGCAGGAGACTCAGATACAACAGGCTAGTATAGAACGGATTAAGCTGCAGGAGACTCAGATACAACAGGCTAGTATAGAACGCATAGAGGTTGCTAGAATCCAAGCCAATCAGGATGCAACCAGGTACCAGGCTGAAATGGATGTCGAGAAGTCTAGAGTAGAGACCACGGGGCGTCATCTCGGTGGTGGGCACCGGGTTACAGACTCACTTTCGCATTTAATTAAGTTAGTACCCGCATTTGATGAGACAGCAGTGACTGAGTTTTTTGCTCGTTTCGAAAAGAAGTGTCGTGAGTATGACTGGCCGGAGGTTAAATGGGCAGCATTAGTTTCATCACGTCTAGTGGGTAAGGGGTTGAAAGCCTACGATGCACTGTCACTGGACGAGAGTGTAGTGTATGGACTGGTGAAGGAGGCTGTGCTCCGGGCCTACGAACTGCAACCCGAAACTTATAGATTGAAGTTCCGTGGCGTGAATAAGAAGAGCGACGTCAGTTTTATGGAGCACGCACGGGACTTAACAGATGCAGGTAATAACTGGTTTCGGTCCGAGCACGCAGAGTCGGCTGAGGAAATTAAGCAACTTTTCTATCTGGAACAGTTTTACAAATGTACTGGAACCGATCTAACGCTGAACATTAAGGAAAAATGTCCCAAGACAGTAGAGGAGGCTGCCAAGATGGCAGACCTCAGATTATCATTGATTCGTGGTTGCGGTGCCGCTCAGAGGGCTGAGTCAGGGCAGAAGGGGCGCTATACCCCACCCACCAGAGTTTTCGATAATAACAAATCCTATGACACACATAACCACACTAAAAGCATTGCACCTGATAACACCTACAAACACAAGCCTCTCCCGTTTACTAAAGGTCAGGCCCCTTCTTCGCCCGCACAAGGGAAGAAGCCCATTGGGGATGTGAAATGTTACAAATGTCAGAAGCTAGGCCATTATTCACGTGAGTGCCCTAGTAAC